>CAKAKR010060315.1:13970-49121 GCA_916700685.1 Adelosebastes latens | reverse complement strand
CATAAAGTGGGCATGTCTGTAAAGGGGAGACTCGTGGGTACCCATAGAACCCATTTTCATTCACATATCTTGAGGTCAGAGGTCAAGAGACCCCTTTTGAAAATGGCCATGCCAGTTTTGCCTCATTAAAATTTAGCGCAAGTTCGGAGCGTTATTTACTTCTCTCTAGTTTACGCTACAACGTAAAAATCAAAAGTTAATGCTTTAAAGAAATTAGTGGCGTTAAAACAAATGTGCGTAAAAATGGTGAAAAAAAATGTTGAAATGAGCCACAAAATGTATGGAAAAAAACTGTGAGGCCTACTTGTTCTACATTTTACATCTGAATGTAAAGCTGCTTTTCACGATATATGGCCAAGTTTATTTAATTTAATGTATTCATTTATTCTTTCTTCACTGATTGCTCTCACTTTAGTCATGTACGAATCACATCTTCCCTCCTGTTTGTGTGTCTTCGTCATCATCCTTATTCTCATGCATGGGGCTAAAAAAGAAGGGATCTTGTTGTTGTTGTCGTAGCACCACCATGTGGTCAATTTGTGTCACTTTTTTACCTGAGCAGATTTTAAATGTAACCACAGAAAACATTCAGATTTAAAGACTTTAAGAGAAGATTATTCAAGAAAACATGAGAAGATGATAGTGAAGACATAAGAAGGATATTAATATAAAACATTAACATTTCAGTCTTATTGATCTGAACTCCCAGCAGCAATAATTGATAGAGAATGGTTGTTTCATTACCTGATTTAATCCCAGAATCATCCTCCTGTTGAAAAAGTGTCTGTCCTTTGAAATCTCTGTGTGTTTCTTCTGGTGAGCTGCACAAAGTCTTGGTTAGAGAGTGAATAAGAAACACTCCATCTCCGGCTGAACTCTCACTGCTGCGTTTCATCGGCATAGTCACATAAAATAAAAGTCGATAAACAAAATCAACCAAAGACAAAGAAAACTGAAGGCAGCCTGCTGTGAAAAAAACAGTCCACTGCAGCTCATTTGTCCTTAAAGCTGTGAATGTTTAAACACTGTTTGTCAATCCCACCTTCACACGAGTCCAGGAAAAGATAAAAGAGATCGCAAACACCACGTCCAGCATTTTTCATCCAATAAAACGTATCTGAAGCTAAAAGAAAAGTGGAAACAACTGCAGTGTTGATAAACCTGACAGAGCAGCCTGAGACTAATAAAGCCGAGCTGTGGGAAGGCAGAGCTAATGAAGCCGTGGATGCATTCATCATATTTACAGAAGACTGGGGCTAATCCAGGTTATTAATGATTAACAGAAAAACCCTCATCCATCTGTCCATCCATCCATCCGGCCTCCCACACTCAGCTGGCCCTTTATACTAAGTTAGATATGTATAAAAACAATTCTCCAGTTCGCTTTCACTTTATTAAGATAGTTTTGAAAACTCAAAAACTTATAAGATACATCCGTCTTGACTGGATATTATGTTTATGTGGTAGTTGTGTAGCATGTTTATGAGTTAATTCTTAGCTCAATGAGACTTTTTCCTGCTTAAATAAAGAAAAGAAAGACGTTTTTTTTTCATCCACCACACTACAGCTGCAACTAATGATTATTTTTTATTCTAAATTAATATTTTTTTTTGATTAATCGATTAATTGTTTGGTTTATAAAGTCAAAAATAGTGCAAAAAATTAATTTTCCTAAAGCCAGAGATGACATTAAGAAATCATCTTATACATTATTTGTTTTGTCTAAAACAAACATCAATTTATCACTATTAAACAGCTGGAACTAGATCAGGTTTAGCAGTTTTGTGTGGTGAGTGGTTTTAAATGATTAATCGATTATCAAAGTTGTTGTAAATTAATCTTCTGTTGTTTTCAGTTGTTTGAAAATAATGCATCTATCAACACTTTCAGTTGAAATTAAATAAGAAAAAAATAAAATAACACGTAAAATTACTACTTTATAACATGACTTTATTCTCATAATACTATGACTTTTTTTCTCGTAAAATTATGACTTTATTCTCGAAATCTCAGATATATTTTTGTTCCTCAATGTGGCCCTAATACTCCGTACCATAGACTTACAAATGTTTTTATGTTTTTATAATGTTTTTATGTTTTTATAACTGTTTTAATTATGTCTTAATATTCTTTTGCACTTTGTCGCAATGTTCTTGAATGTTTATGTAAAGCACTTTGAATTGCCCTGTTGCTGAAATGTGCTATACAAATAAAGCTGCCTTGCCTTACAACAATGATAAATAAAATTGAAAATGTAAACAAAAAAATATTTATTCATTTCCACTAATTTTTAAAAAACATCCACAGGGAGCCACAGGTTGCTGACCCCTGACCTCTGACCTATCCTAACCATGAATGTAGAGAACAGCCTAACTGTAATCTCGCGAGAGTTCCTCCAGTTCGCTGTTCCCTCCTGGATGGTTGCAGCATCCTGAGTAACGTCAACTTTAACTTGACATGTCGCTCACATGAGGCGGTACTAAAGGTAGGAAACAGTCATGAATGTGAGTTCAGGAAACGTTAGTCAGAAAGATGTCGGTGCTTCTATTCAATGACGGTTATCTGAGATAAAACCCGACCATGATGGAGGCGAACAGTTAACAGTTACTCTGAAGTATGAAGTTAGCTTCATCATCGTGTAGCGTAGCTAGCTATGTTAGCTAGATTGCTAAAATCAAACAGTCTCCTGCTGATCGAACAATAAAATAGCCTCACATTTGTGCATTTTCATTGTATTTAAATAAAGCTAGCCTACCAATATGAATAAAATATGATTTGGGTATGTATTATTTTTTACATTATTATTATATAATTATAATATAACCCATATATATAATATAATATATATTATTATAATATAAGTATAATAATAATAATAATAATTTCATTAAATATATTATTATATATTATTATTATCTATTATTAACTAAACCAAACCAAAGATCTGTACGTTAACCTTTTTTTGCACATAGCAATGGTGCTGCAGAGATTTAAAGTTGTGTAGCATAGGCCACAAGACTGCAGCACGAGTAAGTAAGTAAGTATCTCTGACATTTTAAATTAATATATTACTGAACCTATTCAGACATTGTTTTAAATATAGGCCTATATATTTATTTATTTATTATTATTATTTATGTGTTCAATATAAGTCATCCTTTATCCTTCGACCCTCAAAAACTTTCCAAAGAAACACCCTTTAACAGGAAAAATAAATAAATAAAATGTAAATAATGTGTCAAAGTTAAGCTTTGCTTTAATAAGGCTTAGTATGTACAGGTAAACATCAGTGTTGGTTTTGAGCTTGTGTGTTTTAATGACAGTGAGTACATTTAATTATCACCAGCATTTATCTTTCAGGTTCTGTATAGGATGTGACCGTTGCTGATGCTGCAGCCATGCAGTCAGTGCTGCGCCCCGAACATCAAAAGTAAGTAAATCAATGGCAATAAAGTGATGCTGGCATGTTCTTACTTATAATATAATGTAGCATATTTAGGTATGCTTTGTGTTTTAGTGACTGGTTTAGAAGTTGACAGCTTAGCTATTTGATAAAGTTATGATTTCGTAGTTAATTACTTTACAGATTTTCATAGTCTGAGTCTGTGGCATACACTTTAGTGGAGCAGTTATTTGGCCTCCCATTTAAAAGTGAAATTATTCTTATTTATGTTAGTTATATTTTCCTCTTTTAAACTGTTTAATAAATAAATACTGAATGGATATACATGGACTGGATGATTATGTACAGTATGTACATGTATACATGTTTGTATACTGTATGTACAGTGTGTAGGATTTTACCCTTTAAAAACACCAAAGTCACACAATAACAAACAAACGAACCGATCGAGACAGCGCTAGAGCAGCAACTCCCATGTTCTGCAAGGTAAAATTACTGATTTTTTTCAATGGAGTCTGGTTGCTTTGGCGAGAGCATAGATAACAGCTTCAATTTCCCTTCAGAAACATAGACTCTATAGCTGTCTCAAGGCAAGGTAAACCGGTAAAAATATTCTAAATATAGCGTATCCTTAAACTGATATACATTTTTTAGGTGGGGCTTTCTTTTATGTGGCTAAAACATGTTTTGCTATTGCCCCTGTCCACAGCAGTACATTGATTTAGTTCCGTGCGGTAACTCCTGTCTGCTTCTCCAAACTGGGGGCATGCCGACCGTCATCTACTGTATGTAATACACTGACTATGAATAAGTACCTCATACAACCCCACTTCAAAACACCCAAACTATCCCTTTAATTATAAAGGGAATAGTGACTAGGGGACTTACACACAACATGGGCTTAATTTTGCTCCAGACACCAGGCTCTGAAATATGTCTTATAATGGGCAGCTCTTGGTGCTTAAATAGTAATAATCGTTATTATCCACAAATGTGGAAATTTGCCCTCGGCTTCACATGTTGGTTAAAACACAATGAATGAATGACGTCGTAACCTCATCAAATGATTAACACTTTTTCAAGGTTAATAAAACAAGTTACTTGAATTTGCAGGTATGGTCCATCTGCACCATGTGCCCTTTGGCCAGTGGACCTCAAGTTAACTCACTTGGACTGGAACCCTGAAGCAACCCTGATACACTTCCAGGGACAATACCTTACCATATGTGATCTTGACTATAACATCTTGCAAGGCGAAATACAGAACATACCAAAGACTAAAGCTGCAGTGGATATCGGAGAGTTTTGCCTCGTGGAAGATTTGACTTCAGGCCGCTGGTACAGAGGAAGAGTTCAGAACCGAAAAGAGGGCTTGTTTGATGTTTTCCTCATAGATCACGGTAACGTCTTGAGTGTCGACATCGCACACATATCTTCCTGTTCAAACGACCTGTTCATCCTGCCTCCCAAGATAGTTTGCGGCTTCCTTGCAAATGTACTGCTGCTTCAAGGTTGTTCTCATTCTGTAGTGGAGGGGTACTTCTCAAACCTGATTGGAAGAAATGTCACAGGTTACATCCAAGCCCTCCTGCCCCACAAAGTGCTCTTGTTGGAAGCCCCTGACATCAACATTGACCTTGTTAGACATGGGTTTGGGAGGCATGTGGACGCAGATACTTTCCTCCTCTTGGTGGGGATGCTCACAGAGGTGCCACTCAAACAAAACATAGAGCCAGTTCCTGACTTACTCATTGAAAAGCCAAGGGGACAAGAATTTAGCTCCAAACCGTCTTGTTTGCAGGGATACGAAGACATACTGTCTCTCTGTGGGCCTAGATTAAGTTGTGGGACACATGCTAAAGTGCATGTAACTGCTGCTGTTCACCCTGGGCTGTTTTACTGTCAGATGACCAGTATGGAAACAGATCTTTGGGAAATGTCAAAGAAGCTGGCTGCAGTTAATGAGTGCCGAACCAAAGAACGCAACCAGAAGACACCAGAAAACCTGGGTTTACTGTGCTCTGTCAAAGGCAAAGATGGGAAATGGCACAGAGGCTTTGTGCAGTTTCTCCCAGTCAACTCTCAACTTCGAGTTTTGTTCATTGACTACGGATTCTTTGAATCTGTCAAAGTTGAGAACGTCCACAGGTTGCCACCTGACTCATTTTCAACACCCATCATGGCGTTCCCATGCTCGCTCTCCTCCCTGAGTGATCAGGATGAGGCGGTCAAAACTCAGCAGTTGAGTTTTCTCAAGGCAGGCTTGCTTGGAAGAGTGTTAGATGTAGAGATCAGAAGTTTTGACGAAAAACACCACCTGTACTCTATCACAGTAATTGGTGCTGAAGATATGAAGGCACCAGAGCCCATTCAAGAGCTTCCTAGAATGAAGGTGGAGTCAGTTTTTGAGGCAGAAGATTTGTCACCTCAGTGTGGCTATTTAAACTATGAGACAATCATGGGCGAAGCATTGTGTAAAACACTGGAAGCAGAAGAGGTGCATGTAGACTCTGTCTTTGTGGGCTATGTCGAGCATGTCCAGAATCCAAGCCACTTCTGGATCAGAACACATAAACGCAATGATGAGTTTGAAGAAATGATGACAAAAATGACAGAGAACTTCAGTCAAGTGAAGCTGGATGAAGACGTGCTGTTGAATCCTGAGCTTGGGACACTGTGTTGTGCAGTTTATGAAAAAGACATGCATTTCTACAGGGGTGTAGTGACAGACACTCTTGATCATGGATCTGAAGTACTTTTTATCGATTTTGGGAACATTGAGAAAGTGCCACACAGGTTGATCAAGAAGATACCCGAGGCATTTGCCAGCAAATCAGCATTTGCCTTCTGTTGTACTCTTGTTAATGTTTTTCCGTTGGATGATGTCTGGACCAGCACCGCCTCTGACTTTTTCAGACGAGCTGTGTCAAACAAAGCACTGCTAGTCCATGTTGTCCAAATGAAAAAAAACAAATTTGTTGTTGATCTCCATGACATGGGAAGTGACAACAAGCAAAGTGTCACTGAGCTCCTGATCTCTGCCAAACAAGCTGCATATTGGAACAACATTACCATACAGCCTGCGGTGCAAAACAACACAGATTTGACAGAAAAAACAAGATGCAGAAGAAATGGTGTGAAATCAGACATCAATGGGAATACAGAGCAATTGAAGGATTGTGAGGAGGAAGAGAAAACAGGCAAAAATCAAACTGAGACGGCCCAAGCACCCGCTAGCTTCAAAGCCTTAAGCATCAAGCCTGGGTGTAATTTTGCTGTGTCTTGCTCTAACATCAAGTCTCCATCAGATTTCTGGTGCCAGCCTCTAGATAAGCGTCCAGCTTTGGAGGAACTGATGGATAAAGTTAATCAATATTACTCAACTCACACAGTTCCCCTCCAATCAGGGGATTCATGTTGTGTCGCCAAGTCACCTCAAGATGGAAAATGGTACAGGGCCTTCATCACAGAGAAACAGAACGGTCATGCCCGAGTGATTTTGGTTGACTATGGCTTTACCATCCAAATCAAGGAGCACAATCTTCAGGCAATAATGCCAGAATATGTTTATTTGGAAGGACAAGCTTTCAGGTGCAGCCTTTACTACCAGATCCAGCCTGCTGACCCCAACAACAGTGGGGATTGGAGTCTGGAGGTGTGTAAGTCGTTGAAAAATCTTATCCTCAACAGCGCCAGCGGGCTAAGATGTAAAGTTGTCTCACAGTTGAATGTGAAAAACAAAGAGCTGTGCAATGTTGTGGAGCTCTACAACACCAAAACCCAACAGAGCATAACAGATTTGCTCTTGGAACAGGGCCTGCCAAGAGAAGCGACAATCTCAACGAAGCAACTGTCAACAGTGTTTCCCGAGTCTTTCGTCTACTCTTCATATGACCTAAGCCCTGGAAATGAAGATCAAGTCTACGTCACTCACGTTAGCAGTCAGTGGGAGGTCTACTGCCACCTTGAGAGAAACACTGAAATCATTGAAGAGCTCGAAAAGAAAATCTCAGAGGAGAGTGAGAAAATGATGCAAGCCAGTATGAGACCAGTTGTTAAGAAGCTGTTCCTGGCGAAATACGTTGATGGCAGATGGTACAGGGGTTTGGCACATCCTGTTCAGTCGCCTCTGCACCTCGGTGTGTTTTTTGTGGACTATGGAAACTCAAACATATCTGAGAGAACCCACGTCATGTCTATCCCCAGAGACTCTGCTGATTTGTTGTACACACCCATGCAGGCTGTGAAATGCCACCTTGCTTCAGTGTCCAAGGAAGAGCACTATGCAGATGTCAAAGAATGGCTTGATGGTGCAATCCTCAACAAGCAAGTGAGGGCTGTCATAGTTGGAAAGAGCGAAGATGGTTCATTTGATGTTGAACTGTTTGATGGAGATGTTAACATCAATGAGAAGGTAAAGGAGCTCATTTTCAGTCTTTCACCAAAACCAAAGACAGTTGTGAGTTTTAACATGAGCAGCACAAAGACAAAACTTAAAACTCTCCGCACAGGAAGCACAAAGACTTCAATTCAATGCAAGAGTCAACGTAAATGGCCGTTTTCAAGTTTCCCCACATCGAATGCCTCGAGACGCACTCAAGTTTGGAGTGCATCTCGCAAAAAGAAAGAAAACACAAAAAACTATACTCATGGGAAAGCTCAGAACAAGAACACAGACGTAAAACAACAAAGAGAGTACAGAGATACAAACATAAACACAGAACAACCACAACATATGGAGGAATCGGAGAGCCCTCAGCTCTCGTGTTTGCCGGACATGAAAGTGAGCGCAGGTTTCATGGTGAAGTGTTTCGTCTCCCACATCAACTCGGTCAACAGTTTTTTCCTTCAACTGTCGGAGGATGAACCAGCCATCTTGAAAATGGGTGAAGATCTCAACTCAAGTATCTTCAGAGATTCCTTGAAGGCTACCACATCTTTGAGAATCCATGACCTTGTTCTGGCTGAGTATGAGGAAGATGGAGCTCTGTATCGTTCTGCTGTGATGGACTGTGAAGGAAGTTCCCGTTTCAAAGTTGAGTTTGTGGACTATGGAAACTCGGCAGTCGTGAGGAAGGAGAAGATCTACTCCATACCAAAGGAGTGTCTCACTCAGCCAAGATTCAGCATTTCATGCTCTCTATTGGACACAAGCACGTACGAAAGTGATGCTGCTTTCACTGACGCTGTAATGGAGAAGCCTCTCATGGTTGATTTTGTCCGTCATCATGAAGTTCATTGGGAAGTCAAGGTTGAGATTCTTGACAGAGCTGTTGGTCTTCCAGCGGCACTTGAAGCAGCTGTTGAAAGTAGCACTGAAACCGAAAAGGAAAAGGAAACTCCTGTGGATTCATCTGAAATGGAAGAGAAAGCGAGATCCTGTGAGCAGAACAACCTGAGCGAGAATGAAACGACTAAATCTGAAAGAACCACTGTTAATGGTGAAAACTTAATGTTGAAACCAACACCTGAAAAACTGTCACCTAAACTAGAAGAGCATAGAAGAGCACCCACCAGAAACAAAGGTGATTTTAAGGATAATCAAAGAAAAATCGCAAAATCCTCTGTCAAAGCGAAAAGTGATTGGGCAGATGCAATCATACCTATTCAAGCTAAAGACACAGAGAGTGGTACAGTTCTGTCGGTCCTAAGTAACAGCAATTTTTACGTCAGACTAAATAAGACCAGTGAACTGCTTACTGCATTGGAAAGTTGTATAGCTGACAACCTATACAAGTGCGAAATGGTGGCTGAAGAGGACGTCAAACAAGGCCTGAGGTGCTTAGTTCAGGTAGACGAGGACAAGCAGTGGCACAGGGCTGTCGTTCAAGATGTAGGCCGGGAAAAATGCCAGGCCCTCCTCATGGACCATGGAATAACAGAAGAAATTCCAAGTGGCTCAATCCGACGACTGTGTAGCAAGCTGACAGAAATCCCGTACCTTGCAGTTTTGTGCAAGGTGAACTGCTTTGGGTTCAGTGAGGGAGAGGGTGCTCACGAATTGTGGTTTGAAACTCTCAAACCAATGATCGGCAAAGAAGTCAAGCTGGTGTTTGTGTGTTATTCAGAAGCTGATAAACTGTGGAAGGTTGAAATAGTTGTGAATGGACTGTTCCTCATCCGTCAGATCACAACCTCACTGCAGCAGAATGAAGAGACGATCCCGTCACCGACCGAAACCCAAAATAAGAAAGCAGAAGGAGAATTGGACACAAGCCCTCCTCAGCAACTTGTCTTTGCTCCTATTGATATAGACAAAGAGTATTCTGGCTTTGCTTCTGCAGTGACGACTCCCTTCGAGTTTTGTGTTGTTCTGGAGGACTTGCTTATCGTCATGAACAAAGTGTCAATAATGTTGGACGACCTCCCTGGGCAGATGTCTCCTCTTCCCGAAGCCCACCTCGTCCCTGGCACCTGCTGCCTGTTGAATTCAGACACCAAGAATAAATGGTGCAGGGCTGAAATCGTACATGCCGACACCACAGCGGTCCTAAACCTGGTGGATTATGGCCATTGCGAATGCATCCCGTACGAAGACTGCTCCAAGCTGAAGAGGCTTCCTGAGGACATAACGGACCTCCCAAAGGTGACGTACCCCTGCATTCTGAGAGGGGTGAAGCCAGTTGGAGTGGATGGACAGTGGACCGATGGAGCAACAGTCTTCTTACAGCAGTGTTTGTACCAGAAGAACCTCCAGATCTTCTTCAGAGAGTTTGTGTCAAACACACACTGGAAGGTGGACATTCTGGCAGATGGCGTCCATGTTGCCAAGGAGCTGGTCGATGCTGGACATGCCAATTATATAGACATCATGCTAGGACTGAGGTAGGCTCTTATCACTTTGTATTTATGTTTTTATTATACTTGTATTGAGTGCTACAGGAATGAGTCCTAAAACCCGGAAATTAATTAGCATTTTTACACTTCGGATTCCCTTGTCAAAAAGTAAAATGTTTTTTGGGAATGGGTTTTTAGTTAGATGCCTGAACTAAGGTCTGTGGTTAACACAAGCTTAAGGGATTTTAACATTTTGTTCTACGATATAAAGTGTGTCAGTAAATATCCCACTCATGAATTTTGAATCCTATATATGTCTTAAAAAAGGCGGTTGCTAACAAGTACCTAAATGAGACAACTAAACGTCATCACGCTGACTCGTTCGCCTTTACAGCTTTGTTGTGCATACTCACACTCATGCCACTGTGGTGTAGTTCGTTTATAGCCTGGTGTTAGCTTTTTACTTCTGGCACTTGCATTCACACTTAAAAAATCAAGTATGAAAGTATCATAAACGTGTGTTTGCCACAGATCTTATTTTCGGCAATAATCCAAAACCCAGTGGAAAAATCGCATAGGCTTTTTGTCGAGGGAACCCAGGGCGATGCTAACTTCCTGGTTGGCCTACAAAAATATGTCATCCCTGGTGCTCTCTATTTAAGCAGCTTTTAGTCAGCCTTTCACTTTTTAATTTGAATTCTATGCAACACAATTTTGAGATAAGTGAAGCAATATTTAATGAAAACATTGCTTGGGCTCCTTGTTTTAAAAAAAAGTCTTGAAATTTGTAATCAATTTTGAATTAAAAAAAAGTAGGATAAAATAGAACAAATTAGTTCAAATGAATCCAAAAAATCAGTTCTAAAATTAGCATATAATGAGCTGTCTTCACCATCAGAAGACACTGTCAACTGTAAACTTGAAAAATCACGTCTTGCAACAGGAAATTATTTTTTAATGCTTTGGAAATCAGTTTAAACTCTTTAAAATCTGGGTATTTTTCAGCAAAAATCTGTAATATCAGAAAAAACAAAGTCACAAGTTTGCTGCCAAAACAGGAAAAATAAAAGGTGTGTATATTTTCAAGTTAAATACATAAAATTTAACCTTATTTCTGATATATTCAGGTTCCAGGAACAGAGCCCCTGTAAAGCAGCTCCTCGTAGCCCTGACAGTGAGGAAGAGCGTGGCCAGGAAGATGAAGGCTCCGACAGGAAGTCAGATCTCTATGTTGAGTCTACTGATGAAGCAGAGGGGAAGATGCCTCTTAGCCTTGTGTCTGGATCACATTATCAATGTAAGAGAATATTTTAAATACATTTTGTTTATTGGCATCAAGTGAAAGTGTATGTTGATCACTACAGACTGCTGGAAGATGCTTGGCTGACAACATTTAGCCATTGGCTTTCATTCATTTCAAAATTGAGGATTGGTTTCCTTCGTTGTGAATTTTTAGTCTTTCATTTTTTTCCTTTTTGTAAATGTAGCATTGTATGTAGGCCTGAATGACTTCAGATTTGCGTGGGTCTTCGTGCAGGCATGTTGCTTGCCCAGGTGCTTCAAAAGTTTAGAATTACTGTTTTTCACAGTGGATATAACCTTTGTGCCAGAGCACAAGTTACGATTTACTAAAATATTCTTGTCTTCCTGCTCAAGAAAAGTGAAGTAGTGAGAATATCTCTACGTGACGAAACTTGACTTGTCCGCGTCCACCATCATCTTGCATGTCGAAACATATCCTTGCATGTGTGAACTAGCAGTGATGCCAGATTAGATTGACAGCCCAATCACAATTCAAAACCTGCCCAAACCTTAACCCAAGACCATTGGCCTTGCCCCTAAAATGATGAAATTCATGCCTTTATTATTGTTGTATATTGTACAGTAGTAGGGATCAGGCAAAATACAAACTTTTGGCACAACACAAGTTTTCTGGAATACATCAATCCAAAACTTTTGAATAGTAACACATTCCCATAACATATGTACAGTAGGTATAATCCTTTATTAGACGAGCATTTCCAGCAATTCCCGAAAAATGGCTGGCAGTAATGTACAGTAACTTTGTTTTTGTTCTCTTCTGTTACAGGTTTTCTAATGTGAAGGCAGTCTGGTTGTATCTTGTCACTAAAATGAGCAGCGACTTTACAGCGATTCCCAATCACTCTGCGTAATATTAATCCAAATGAGGTGTTACTTGTTGGATGTTTTGGCTAAACGTTGAGCCTCAGCACTTTCAGAGTGAGATAATTTACCTTACAGTGTTATTATGTAAATGTATTTATGGTGAAACAGATTTGTTTTGTTTTGTTGACTTAGTATAGAAGATTTGTAAGTCAGTAGCACCATGTTCCTTAAAAGCTTAAGCAATTTGAGTTAGTGAACTGTTTTATTATGATTTAAATTAGGTGTTCTCCTCATATGCTCTCCTTATACTTTTTACATTAATAATGTTGATGGATGTTCAGATTTTTTTACTGTTTAGAGTTTTTTTTGTTTAAAAAAGAAAAGATGAAGTCAGACAGTAAGAGCTGCAGTGTTTGTTTTAGCAAGGTGAACTGAATATAATGTAGCCAAGCAGACATTTTGTTTGATTAATTTTAATTTACACATTTTATAGGACATTTGTAAATACGTCTACTTTGTTAATTTTGAGTTTTAGTGACTACATTTTTCCAGATAAAAAAAAAAAAAGAGTTTTGTTTGAACTTTTACAGTTAGTGCCTTCTGTTGATTAAATTTTGAGTTGAATGGAAAAAAAACAATTAAATCTTTATTGATACTAATTTTGCTCTCACATAATTTGTTGTCTTAATTAGTTGTGGGACAGATGTTCATTTAGGGGTGTGGGAAAACTGAGAAGTCCTGAAATGACCCCTATAGAAATTCAAATTCATGTTCCATCACTAGAGAGCGCTGTTGAGCCATGATTGATTGTTCACAGTAAGTCGTGTGGACGCTACATCATGCATCCCTAACCATTCAACCAGTATTAAGTGGTGTCTGTTTACATTGGAGTTTTACCAAATGGGAAACTAACATTACAGTATGTGAGGTACAGTAATGGCTGTCAAACCTGTGTAAACCCAACTTACCATTGCTGTTTTAGCAGTTTTTACTTGTTACGAATGTAAAAAGTGTAAATTACAAGACCTCTGTGAACCTTTCTGTGTTTTTTCAGTGAATGGAAGGATCACAAACCAAACCACCTGACCCTAAATATGATCTTTGAAGTTTGCAGGTGTTTTTAATACAAACTCCACACGGTATAGTTGTTTTATTTAAATTGTTTCATTAATAACTAAAATATTAACAGGAGCGATGTTTTGGATCAAAGGTACGCATACATATAAGTCACACAATTATAGTAAGGATACACAGGAATACAGAAATGTAATTGAACTAAACTACAGTATTTAAGAGGTAGGTGGGCTATACTAAAAAGTTTAAACAATTTTTTTCCTCCTCATTCACCTATTGACACATGCTAATGTAATGGTAGCAAGTTTTAGGTAGCAGGGAATTGATTAATAGTCAAAAAGTAAATGCTGTTTCACCGTTATTCATAATGTGTCCCTAGAAAAAGATGTTGTCAGAAGTGGGATTCGAACCCACGCCTCCAGAGGAGACTGCGACCTGAACGCAGCGCCTTAGACCGCTCGGCCATCCTGACATCTGGTGGTAATCGGCCAGATATCACATATTTAAAGTATGTACATGGTTTTCAGGTGTGATTATCTGTTCATCTGTTAAACAAACGTTTGTTTTAAAAACATGTCTAATAATCTTACTTTGTAATTGGCAACTTCCGGTTGCAGAATATGAAAAGAAAACGGGGCGTTTTTTTCGTTTCTGTCTTCTAGTGATTTTATTTTTTGTTTTTAGAAATGAAAATCAACCCGTTTTTTTAAGTTTAGTTCATCCCTTTTTGACCCTGATAAAGAAAAACGCCTTGTATTTCAATATACATTTTTGTATTTTAAAACGAAAATCAAATAACTCATTTTTTGTTCTTTAATATCCGTTTGTGAAAGAAAAATCGAATGACCAAAAGATACAATGACCAACCAACTACACAACAACTCTTCGGCACAGCGTTATTATGACCGGTTTTGTGTGAAGTAGTTAAGTTTGGAGACATGTTTCAACTTCCTCTGTTTACTTTCTGTGACCACGTGGTCATGCGGGCCTACTCTGGATGACGTATTGCCGTTCTGGAATGTAGACTAATTAATCATTCCATTCAGGTGTGGTGCGCTGCAAGCTCTATGGTTTTTGACACGAGTCAAAGTAATAATGATGTTTTATTTTTCAGAGATGTACTTTTGTTATAGTTTATAAATAAATGGATTGATATATCTGACAGTAAGTTTAGGCTTTTTGGTATGTTTTCGGTGACAATTAAAGGACAAGAAGAGTGCAGCTGGAAGCACCACCAGCTGCATCTACACCGGAGCCAAAACAAACGGTGCGTCAACTTTACCTGAGTCAAAAAACCTTCTTCTGTATGAGTTATGTAGGCTAAGTTATAGCAAACAGTGTTAACTCGAATCTGCTGTATGTTGTCCATCACAAGGAAACGGCTGGGCAAACAGAGAGACCCCCGGTGAACCACTGGTGTATTGGGCGCAGTGACGGATACCACCGAGGAGTGGACCATGCATTGGATAGTGTAGTGCTGGAAATGCCAGACAGCAGAGGAAAGTTTCTTTTGGATCAAGGCCAAGTGAAAAGAGGTAAGTGGCAAGGCTACCATACATGGCTATTGAAATGTGTGCACACAACACAACATAACTGGAAAAGGCAACAAATTTGTTCAAACCTTAAAAAGTCATAAATCAAACCTTATACTATGATTGCTTTGACTCTAGACTTCGAAGAAAGTAATAAAAATACTATAAAATATTACTATAGAAGACATACTATACTAGAACTTTTTTCGACATACTATACTATATACTATATATATATACTATATAGTATGTCGAAAATTTCATGAAAAAAGTCATAGTATGTCACAAAATTTCATGAAAGAAAACGTCATGGTATAGTATGTCGTAAAGTTCATGAAAAAAAGTCATAGAATAGTATGTCGAAAATTTCATGAAAGAAATTCATATTATAGTATGTTGAAAATGTAATGAAAAAAAAGTCATGGTATAGTATGTCGAAAATTTCATGAAAAAAAGTCATAGTATAATATGCCGAAAAGTTAATGAAAAAAAGTAATGGTATAGTATGTCGAAAATTTCATGAAAAAGTCATAGTATGTCACAATTTCATGAAAAAAACTTCATGGTATAGTATGTCGAAAATTTCATGAAAAAAACTTCATGGTATATATATGTCGAAAATTTCATGAAAAAACGTCATAGTTTAGTATGTTGAAAATTCAATGAAAAAAAATTCCTAGTATAGTATGTCAAAAATGTTATGAAAAAAACGTCATAGTATAAAATGTTGAAAATTTAATGAAAAAAAAGTCATAGTATAGTATGTCAAAAATGTCATGAAAGAAAAGCATTAGTGTAGTATGTCGAAAATTTAATGAAAAAAAATTCATAGTATAGTATGTCAAAAGTGTTATGAAAAAAACGTCATAGTATAGTATGTCAAAAAAAGTAATTCTATGGTATGTCGGAAAAAAGAAAAAAAAAGTCACAGTATAGTTAGTTGAAAACATAAAAATGGTCATAGTATAGTGTGTCATAAAAAAGTCATTGTATAGTATGTCGGAAAAAAAAAAAAGTCGTAGTATAGTATTTTAAAAAAAAAAGTCCTTCTATAGTATGTCGAAAAAATAAAAAGTCATATTATTATGTCAAAAAATAAAGTCATAGTACAAAATAAAAGTCATAGTATAGTATTTAAAAAAAATACAAAAAGTCATATTATAGTATGTCGGAGAAAAATTAAAAAAGTCATGCAAAGTGTCGAAAAAAGTCTTAGTATAGTTTGTCGAAAGAAGTAATAAAGAAGTCATGAAAAACGATGCCTGTGTATTTACTATATACGGTGATAATACCGCATCATAAAAATACTTAGGGCTACACAATCAATCGTATATTAAGCGAGATTACGATTTTTGCTTCCCACAATTAAATACACATGATTGACTGCAATATTGACGTTTAAAAATGCATGCTCCACTCATTGCCCCACACTAAATTTTATTTGAGTTTCCGAGTGACTCCCGGTCATTTTACTTCCCAAACATTCCCGCATTCAATTTAGTTCCCGAATGCCCCGCGCTCATTTTAATTCCTAAATGATTTCAAGGCCTATGGAAAGGAGAATGGGTCGAGGGCGGACACGGGTCTTGGGGTATAACACATGCGCAGTACTGAAGCTGCAGTCATGCGTTGCGATTGGCTCAATTTCAAGCTCACGCTTATTTCACTTCCCAAACACCCCACGCTCATTTATTTGCTCCTATAGAAGACAATAAAACTCATTAACTGTCTTCTGGTCTCTGTTTTCTGCTCCCTCAGCAATGCAAAACAACACTGTGAGGGACGGACAGGAGGAGCTACGGAAACCCAGGAGGTAAGGAAGCGAGTCCTCTTCACAGAGTCTCCAAACGCACAACATGGAAGTGAAAGCCGCGCTCTGTTTATTTAAATATGAAATTGCAATAAAAATATTTTGTCCCTGAAATCTATGAATAATTGTGATTATCAATATTGATCAAAATAATCGTGAAGCCCTAAATATAGTGTTATACAAGTTAAAGTCCTGCATTCAAAATATTAGTACAAGTACAATATACTTTAAATATCAAAAATACTCCTTAAGAATGCCTCATCATATCAGTGTTATATTATTGATGCATTTACATGTAAGTGATACTTTGTTGTCGTTAGCTGAGTTGGAGCCAATTTTTACACTGCAGGGTAGTTTAACTGTAAAGTATTGCATATATCAAATCTTAATCTGAAAAGTTAACTAAAGTACAGCGGTCACAAAAATGTTGTGATGTAAAAAAAAATGTTATAAAATGTTATAAAATTTAAATGCTCAAGTAAAGTACAACTAACACAATTTTTGATAGTGACAAAAGACCACACGTCAAGCCTGCACTGTTGAAAAAATCTGTATTTATTAATGATTTACAAAAGGCTAAACATGAAACCATTTAAATGATTCAGTTCATTTTGAAACCTAAAAAGGAGTTGTTGTTGTTGTGGGGGGAGAGGAGACAGTGTAGTCTGTAGTGTTTTACCAGGTCAGTTATTATAACAGCATCTTATCTCATCATGTAGAATCTGTTTTAGTGGAGGCTCCTGGAGAGGAAAATTAAATAGATCCACACACAGGATGGAGTCAAACTGCAGAAGAGAGATACATTTGAAACTATTTTTCATCTGTTTACTTTAAGACTGGGGGACACTGGGGTTCAAAGTGTGTTGGTGAAAGTGATTATGGTAATTGTGTGTATATATATTTGTACAAATCACAATTCTGTGACCTTGACTCCAGTCCTAAAAAAAAACAAAAAAACATCTGGATCTCCCCAAACGACAGCTGGTGTAAAAACAGAACACTTTTCTGTCTCTAATGCAGAAAAACAGAGATTACCACAGTACGAGAGGTCCCAAATGTAACCCACTTCTCAAAACAGTTTGCAGATACATAGTTAACATTAAAAACAAGTTTTTGTGCAAGTATGTTTTTTTTCCACAAGGTTTGAAATAAATATCTGTAAAGCAAACAAGGACTTAAAGGGATAGTTTGGGTGTTTTGAAGAGAGGTACTTATCCATAGTTGGGTGTGCTCAGACTCACTTAAGGTGGGCTGTTAAGGTGGACCAGCGTGTACACTTAAACAGATATCAATTTGTTAAGGTGAGCCTTTCTTTTAGGTGGCTAAAATACGTTTTACTCCCGGGGGCTGGTACTCCTGTCTGTTTCTCCAAACTGGGGGCGTGCCGACCGTCATCTACTGTAGATAATACACTGACTATGGATAAGTACCTCATACAACCCCACTTCAAAACACCTGAAGTATCCATTTAAAGAGTAATTCCTTTTTTTTTTAATTGTGAAAACCAACATTAATCACATTGTGAGTGAAAGAAATCCTATTTCTGGTTTGAATTTAAGGTACAATCAAATTAATCTCACACAACTGCAAAAAATGACTAATAGTTTTAAAATAAAATTACCTCATATTGGGGCGAAACATTTAAACAAAATTTAACTCCACTGACCATGAGGAGCAGCAGGGAGACGGTACAGTTTTAGCAGTATTTCCTGTTGGATTTTTCTGTCACCAAAATGCTGTTAAATCACATTAGTTCTGCAGTTTTTAGTAGCTTGGCAGGTTTCTACAGTAGTAAAAGAGTGAGACAGTTGTGGACCCAAATATTTACAGTAATGTTGTGCACTTAAAGATCCTTCTCCAGACTGTAGGATTCTCCTCTCGAGAATCTTTCAGAGTTTATCTAAAACATCACAAAAAAAAAAATTCCCATGCTTTCTTGCTACGGAATGAAATAACAGTGTTTCCACTCACTGAGAATTTAATTTAAAAAAAACAAGAAAATAAAGATTGGTCTGGAGCTCAACCGTGGGCATTTCTGCTGGCAATTAAAAGTGTGAAAACAACATGATGCAGAAAAAGAGCATTAAAATAACACCATAAAATTGTTCATATTTCAGTGAGCTATTTAAAAAAAACAAAAAAAATTAAAATGAGAATAAACCTTTCTCCATCCCCCTCGCCCCAAGAACCATTTTATAAACAAAAATATATCCCCCTTTGTCGTGTGATTCTCAAATTCTCACTAGATACAATTAAAACTTTTTTACAGTGCTTTATCATTATATATCTTTGACAGACATTAACGAGGGGAAGAAAAATTTTAAGCCATAAATGTCTCTCCTATTGCAACGATATAGCTATGTCAAAAAAGTGAATGGTCCAGTTATTCAAAGATTAAAATAAAAGGGGGAAAACAACACAAACAGGAGGAGACAGTCAGTGGTGGGGAAGCGAGTGCCGACTCTCTCGAACCCGGTTCTTGTACCAGAAGCACCTTAATGTTACCTTGGAGATGTCGTCGTTAAGGTGGCGCTGGAAGGTGAAAGGCTCGGGTCGACTACTACTTGGTGTTGAGCTCGTTCTCCAGCTCCATGAGTTTGCGTGAAGCCTTGACCTTGTTGGAAACCTCCTTCCCCTGAGAGAAGAGACGCTGGCGCTCCTTGAAGGTCAGACTCTCTGGAGCGCCGCCGGGGATCGAATTCTCCTGCTCCTGACTGCAAACACACACACACACACACACACACAATGTACGTAATACTCAGTGGTTGAATGTAACTAAGTACATTTACTTAAGTACTGTGCTTAAATAAAGTACAAGTATCTCAAATATATGCTTGAGTCTTTTCTTTTCAGGCCACTTTCTACTTCTGCTACACTACATCTGAGAGGGAAATATTGTACTTTTTACTGCACTACTTTATCTGACAGCTTTAGTTACTTTACATACAATACATGTGAAAACAAGTACAGCTGAAACTATTAGTCGACTGAGGAGATTGCAATCGACTGAGGCCTCTCCCGTGTGCCAAGCGTGTTGGAGCTACGGTGGCCGACACGAAAACACGAATAGCCCTCTCTAGAGCCATTTGGAGCAGAGACAGTAAGTAGAGTGTGTGTAATTGGGAAGTGAGTGGTGAAGCAAGAGAGAGAGAGAGAGAGCGGCCACGACGGGTGCAAGTAACGTTATTGACTCTGGCCCAAGCAGGAAAAGTTAGTTTAGGTAGAGGGACGTCTGGAATACCCTGCTATGCCTGCTGCCCCTGCAACCTGGCCCCGTATAAGCGGAAGATAATGGATGGATGGATGGCACTACTGCATTAATGTGCCAAATGATTTGAGTCCTTGCATGATGACAGTATTTTCACAGCTGGAAGGCATAACTTGCACTGTGATGTTGTTCCCCTTTTATGCTTTATAGACAAATTTCAGCATTTGGTATTGAGGTAATCAAAAAAGTAACAAAGTAATCCATTTACGTTACTTGAGTACTGTGACACTTAGATTAGGTTACTGACTATTTTTTAACAGGTAATGAGTTATCCTATCAGAATACATTTTTAAAGTAACCCCGCCAACCTTGACTTTAAGTACATTTTCCTGATTATACTTACATTCTTTTACTTATAAGTAGGGCGCAAATTCATTTTAACACCACTTATTTATTTAATGCATTTACGCAATCGATGTTTCAGAGGGTGTAGCAGGCTCAGTTTTAAAGCTAGTAGCAGTATCTGTGAGGGTTTCTGGACCATAATTGTTTTCATTGTTTTGTGTTGTTAATTGATTTCCAATAATAAATATATACGTACATGTGCATAAAGCAAGCATATTTGCCCACTCCCATGTTGATAAGAGTATTAAATACTTGACAAATCTCTCTTTAAGGTACATTTTGAACAGATAAAAAATATGCGAATAATTTGCGATTAATTGTGATTAACTATGGACAATCATGCAATTAATTGCGATTAAATATTTTACCGATTGACAGTGCTACTTAAAAGTTACATTTTCAATGCAGGACCAGTATTGCAGTAACACAGTAAAACGATCTCACCCAACACTATATATATATATATATATATATATAGTTAAAAAGTCAATATACTGAATTATAATATTGCAGAATTTCAATTCTTAAACAAACTGGCAGCTTAATATTCAATACAACAAAGAGGTTCCTTCAGATTTCCGTAGTAGCAAAGTCTTAAATAATACATGTTTTAGCTGTTGTGAGCATGCAAAATGTTGACCAACTTGTATCAATGAATTAGTCCTACTAATCAGAAACCAGAGACAAGAAAAAGTGTCTCACCTCTTTGTCCATTTGTCTCGCGGGTCGTTGTAGACTTCTCCTGATCCTACAACTCCTGCTGAGTTTCCAGTGTACGAGTTAAATCCTGTCGAAGGTTCAGGAGTCACACGGCAGATAGACAGAGCAGAGAGAGAAGAGTCAGCATCGTTCATATTACAGCTTTTGTTATGCAAAAACATCTGAGATAGAAGCTGCTGGCTGATGGCTGTCAAGATCTCTGGTACCCGTCTCCCATTACTCCCATCATTTAGAAGAAATTGCAGGCATTTCTGCATTTTAATCTCACAGAAAAAAAACAGTGGAAAACATTATTTCCCCCATAACAGTATTGATTATTGAGCGGAGACCCTGGTCGCCAGTAACCAGCAGCTTCTCAAGTCGACATCACTTCATTTCCCACAGACCAGCCTGAGCATAAGGAAGGAAGAGAGGGAACGGGTTCTGGAGAAGCATTAAGGCAGAAACAATCAGATCTCATTAAAGTAGAGCAGCGAGCCAAGAAGAGAGCGTTAAAAAAAGCTGTTATTTGGCCATTCCAAAGCAGCAAAAATGGTCTGTGGAAGTGTCGGTGGGATCCGAGGCCGAGGTCACCGTCAAGATTTAGATCCAATATTGAACTTATAAAAAAATATTGAATTGATCATAGTTATAGTAGGATTTACAAACTATTTGGACTTCAAATCAAGCCAAGTTGTGAAGAAAAAAAGCTCATAAACGTAGATGTAAAAACCTATATCCTGGGCTTGTTTAAAGCCTGGTGGAACTACTGCAACACGAGGAGGGTGATCCCGACCTTTGACCCCAAATAGATGTTAATCAGTTGGCTCATGCGTCCCTGTGTCTTTTCCAAACCCCCAGCAACGTCCAGCCTAAAGCGAGACGCAGCTGGAGCCAGATCTGCCTGAGTGGTTCACAACTATGTGACCCAGGAGTCTTGCCGAGTTTTATTTCCGAACAAAATACTACAGCAGGAAAGAAAAAATGATTAGTTCCACTCTGCTGATTCAGGGTTATATAAGTATAAGTCGAGCAATATTAAGTATTTCTCTTGTTAACAAATCCCATGAAAAGACCAAAACCTACATTTAATCCATCTTATAAATGATAATGAATGGACTGAATAAATAAAATACTGATCATACAGAAATCACAGAATATGTGCTCCTATTGTCATTATTGTGTATGGAAGACAGTATGTTGGGGCTAATGTGTCACCTGATCCTGCAATACAGAGTGTGGCCACGAGACCAACACGCCCCACCTAGTGCTGTTCGTGGTGTCTTGATAAATACTCAAGAGCACCAGATGTGTATTAATCCGCAGCTTAAAATAGTCCCAACAAATCAACTATTTACTCCTGTTTGAGTAACGTTTTCTGAAAGCTTCGCTTTCACTACGCAATTCTGTCTGTGGGGAAAATAAAGGCTCCATTTACGTCACAAAGGAAGTGATTGCACAACCAAAACAGGAAGAGGATAGCGCTTTTGTTTTCCCCCAGTAGCTAACGGTAGCTATCTATCCCCAGTTACCAATGATTATCAATGTAAGTTCTTTGCCGTTACTATCCCCAGTAGCGGAAAAGGTGGACAGTGGAACAACCGACGTAACTGTGGAAAACAAAATGCAGTGTGCCCTGTGTTGTTGGTACTAGTTGTTGCTAGGTTTTGAAGAAAACAATCCGGTTGTCTTTAGGGCGACAGCGGCGCCAACAATAATTCCACTTGGAAACGCTACATTTACGTCTTCAGTTTAAACAAATGGGATCGGGGCTGTGTGCCACAGACGGGATCGGGACATACTAACAACTTCTTGTTTTTGGTGTTTTCAAGGGATTTGTTGACGGACAGAAAAATAGAGAATAATGCCAGTGAGCTAATCAGAGTTATGTGTTTAAATTGAGGAAATAAAACCCTGCAGATTCTCTTCATGGCACAATATTTTACACCACAGGTTGAGAGGAAACTCTGGATCCAAAACGTAAAGTAGAGTTCTTCTCTATTGTTGTGCTAATTACTGAAAGCAGTGGTTCAACCCTACCAGACTCCAGGTATTGACCCAGGACTTTAGACATTAAACATCTCAAGTCTACTTGGAGTCCAAATGCATGTTGGTCTGGTGTTTCAGATGAAATGGAAGAGGGGGTTGGTACAGTTCAGATGCAGACACAGTGACAGGGTGTGAACCCAGATGGATTCATCCAGCTGGCAGCTCCTGAGCTCTTTTCTTTGGGGTTTATAGCGCGAAAACAGAGAGAGAGAGATCTGAAGTGTAGTTTGGGACGGGATCAAGCCGGGTCCCACTTCAGCCCCGAAACCACATAAACACAAACTGGCAGAGAACAAAGTAACCACAGTGAAACAACCCTTGTTCAAGGCCAGTAACATTCCTCTGTGGAGCCAAAAGAGATGAAAATTATACTTCTGGCACTGATTGAAAAATCTCCAGATTCACGAAAAAAGTAATCCGCTGGCTTTTCACGGATTCTCAAAGGTTGTGAATGTTTTTCTTTGACTCTGGTTCAGTTATCTTGGAGGCCAGTGGCGTCTAAAAAAAACTCTTTGTTTTTGTTTTTCTGTACCAACACGCAGTTTTTGTTAGAACATCCGTCTCTGGGGGCGATCTGAATTTGTTCTTCCTTTGTAGCTTTCTCCAGTTCGTGCACCTTCTGGGGCAAACTGGCGTCAGTGTTGTTTTTTTCTTGTGGTTTCGTTCTGATTAACAAAAATATCTGCGTTTTCAAGAAGAGGCCACATTTTTATTAAAGTCAGACTCAGAGCTTTTGGAGCTGCCAGCTGATCAAATCACACACACATTTCAATACATCTTGGAGATTCATATGTCAGGGGAGCCAGAGACTCAGGTGCCGTTTGGTCACCTGAACCTGCCGCAATGCCCTGTGGGAGTTGTAGTAAGGTTTAGTAAAGCTGCAGCGTTAGACAGCAGAGACACAGACTGATATGAAAGGACAAGCCGGATCAGCTGACAGAGCCGAAACAGGCAGACAACAAAAGCACGTACAAGGAGTCACATTACTGGGAAGGCAGATTAACAGACAGACAGGCAAAGTGGGGCAAAAAGGAAGCAAAGATAAATAAAGAAGAAATAAAGACAGCAGCCTGGTGGAAGCTACGCACAGGCAGTAAAAAGCAATAGACATCAAGCCGGTTACTGGGGTGAACTGCTGGCAGCCAGAGTGCAATGTTGTGTGTTTAAGATGCATGTATGTGTGTGTGGTGTGAGGGGGGGTGAGACATGCGGATTATATTTCTGAGGGAGGTAGGGGGGGTGGGGTGGGTAGGTAGTGGGACATTAGTGGGATGATTTTCTGATTCGAGTGAAAAATGCAACACACAGTTGTCCATGAGGTCCTGGATGTGTTTTAGTGTTCAATAAGCAGCGGGGGGGTGGAGGGAGTTTATTTTGAAGGTGCAGGCAGCTGTTTCCTGGACCTCAGGTAGTGATGGCATTCAGACTGTGCTGCATTCGTAGCTCTGTTTGTCTGTGGGTGTTCAAATAGCTTAATTAAGCCTTAATATAAAGTCATGTCTGCTTGTGACCAGAGTGATTTTTGGTACCTTACTTTCACAATTATAAAATAGGGCTGTCAAAGTTAATGCAAATTCGTTTTCACGCCACTAATTTCTTTAACGCAACATGTGATTTTTAGGTTGTAGCGGACTCAGTTTTAAAGATAGAGTGAAGATACTGGCATCATGTGAAACTAGAACTAGCTTGTCGTGATTAAATAACGCTTTAAACTTTCGCTAAATTTAGGTGAGGAAAAACTTGCATGGCCATTTTCAAAGGGGTCCCTTGACCTTTGACCTCAAGATATGTGAATGAAAATGGGTTCTATGGGTACCCACGAGTCTCCCCTTTACAGACATGTCCACTTTATGATAATCACATGCAGTTTGGGGCAAGTCATAGTCAAGTCAGCACACTGACACACTGTTAATAAATAATACATTTATGCATACACTTGCATGAAGCAAGCATATTTGCCCACTCCCATGTTGATAAGAGTATTGAATACTTGACAAATCTCCCTTTAAGGTACACTTTGATCAGATAAAACATGTGTTGTTGTGTTAATTTGTGATTAATTGTGATTAACTACTGACAATCATGCGATTAATCGCAATTAAATATTTTAATCGATTGACAGCCTTAGTTTTTTCTGATCGTCTCTTCTGTTAATCATCAACTCCTTAGATTTATCTTGCCTAATTAGTTAGACAAAAGGACAAATAAAATTAGAATCATCTTCATACCAATGTTTTTTTGGCATATACCTAAAAAAAAGCCAAATATATATATATATATATAACAATACCAGTTTACATGGAAAGTGTCTGGGATAAAGTGATGGGATCAAAAAAATTCTACACAGCTGCCAGCTGACTGCAGCGTGACCTCTCTACAGTTAGATACTGCTTTCCAACAATGAGGCCTTTAGAAGAAAAGCTATGATACATATCTTGACATAACATTTGACAAGGATAAACCAAGAAAAAACAGCTGTTTAATATTTGATATATTCTAAGAAAGACTGCTTGATAAATATAGAGGAACTATGACCTGAGCATGACCTTTAAAATCGTGACTATAAGCAGCTGTAATGGATGACTGCCACTAGGAGGCGCTGTGGTTTGAGTAGACTGAGTTTGATCCAGCTTGATGACAAGAAGATTTAGACCTTTTAAAAAACAACCACAGACAAAGGAGAGGACTTTCACTCAACACACTGCTGCATGTGTGCATTTTTGTTCATGAAATGAGAGCGGATTCTTTTTTTTTTTTAATCGAGTGATTGATGAGGTTGTGTGAAGCCAATGGTGTTGCTCCTTCCCTTTAAAAGCCAACACCGCTAAGCAGAGCCACGGGGCAGGAAGGGGGCGGGCGTGCAGACTGACGGCTGGCCTCGCCCCCTCGTCCCAAGCAGCGACAAACCAGACACAAAGGAGGCGGCGAGCGACAACACCAACAGTACTATGATTGGCTCTGATGGGTCTCAATCTGCAGCAAAAAGGTGGTGGCGTGATTATCGATTGCTTTTTCTGTTCACTAGTGCTGATCGAGGGGGTGGGGGGGGAGTTTGATTGGAGGAACATGTGGAGGGGAAAATAATTACTGGTGGAGGTGTTCAAACAAACAAACAAACATAAAAAATCGGATTTGCTCGAAGAGAGGGAAGGAAATTTCCACATATATAAAATAAACATAAAGTGATGAACGGAGGGGGACTGATTGACGACAAAAAAATTTGGACAAACACGTAAAGAAGGAAAAAGTAGACGGTGGAAATGAAAAAAAGGCAGAACACCTCTCTACTGAAGGTACAAACTAAAGACAAAGTAGCTCTAAACTATGAAGGAGTGGGTAGTAAATGAAGAGATGAGTGAATGAGAGGGAGGTATGGGAGCTGTGGAGGGCGCTGTGGCGAGCCTGACTCCTCTCTCCGCTCTCTCCGCTCTCTTGCTCTACCTTTAAAGCCTCCTGGGGGGATGGAGCTGGGTTTGGCAGGAAGGGGGGGACCTGTACTGTTGGAGTTGTTGACTGGCAGCTGGAACGAGCTAGACAGGAAGATGCCGTCAGAAAGAGGGCGGGGCTTGCGCGCAGTGGGCGGCGGCTGAGGCTTGCTGTGATTGGGTGAGGCGGAGGCCGGGAGGTCGCCGTACGACTTCCTGGTCGCCGATAGCTTCACCTGACCTGATTGAATGCCGCCGCCACTCCCTGCTTTGGTGGCTTCCTCCTCGTCTTCCTCATCGCCCGCGTAGGAGACAAACTTGGCGGTGTAGAGCGTGTCGGGGGAGGCGACCTGGGTTTTGAGGTAGGAGGTGTTTCTCTGTGGGGGTGGCGGGGGGGTGTTAGTAGGGTTGGGGGGGGCGGGGGGTTGGTAATCCCTGGGCAGCGGGGGTCGGTACAGACCGGCCGGGTCGTCAGGCGTCAGCAGCTTTCTCTCGGCCTCCTCGTGCTGCCGGCGCCGCTCGGCCTCCAGGCGAGTGTAGTACTCCTCCTCCTGTCTCCTCTAAGGGAGGGACAACCTGTTAGTAAGCTCCACTCTCATTGGCTCTCACCTCAGCAATGGACACTCACTGGCTAATCAGCTGGGGGAATATTCAACTAGTCAAAAAGCTCCACTTCGCTGCTGCTACCACCAGTAAAACCACATCTGTCTACCATTCCAGATTCTTCTGGGCCTAACGACACCTGCTCTTACAATATACAAAGATCTGGTACAGTACAAACAAACACCAAGTCCACCATGTCTACCAATTTAACAGCACTGAAGCATACCGGGTCCTAGATCAGGGGCCACATTTATAAAATGGTCTAACGATCAAATTCCATCTTAAGAAATGACTTCAATCAGAAATATACGATAAAATGTTTTTATAAAAATGGATTTTGATGTAGAAATGCCTTATATTTACAAAACCTCAGCAGCATGAATTTCCTTTTGGTTAAATTGAGGTTTGGAAGTGCATTTTAGCATAAATACAATCAAGTAACATTATTATAAAACTTACTTTAAGGTGGAAATTATCTTATATTTACAAAACCTGTGCAGTGTGTACACACTATGGTTAAAAGAAAATCAAGTGTGTGGCCATACTCTGTAAATAACATGAAGCATGCTGGGTTTGATGTTTTATGGATTGTTGTCCTTGTATTAAAGTATTTCATTTGTTTTTTAGGGCTGACCCAAATGCTTCAAAGCCTCGACTGTTGCCATGGTAATCAACCTCCAAATCTGTATTCGAATGCTTTGTTTTTTTTTATGTCATATGTCACAATTATTTCATTAAAATGTATAAATCAAAAATAGCCCATGAAATAAGGAATAATACATAATCCTAGCACATTTACAGTAATGTGCACTGTTCCTGTAACTTTAAACTGTATCAATATAATAAATAAATATTCAATATTCAATTTCTATTCAAGCAAAAAAACGGATGAGATCCAGTATGCTATACAAAATATGTGCCATCTCTGAAAAGACAGCTAGTTTTTTGCAATATTAGAAGATGTTGTTTAGAGCTGCATTATTTTATTTAAAGTTTAATCTGTTTATTACTTGTTCAAAAACAACTTAACTGGTTTTAATTAAATTAATAATTTGTCTAAAAATCACACCATAACCACAGGTGTTTTAGCCTCTTAAAACAATTTTATACATCCATGAATCAATATAAGGATGCCATTTGAAATCATTTTATGATTATGTTTCAGAAGAAATCCAAGAACAGTTTTATAAATGTTGCCCCTGAACTGGATTTGACCTAACTGGTTTGCCTCAGATACAATCTGGTCGTCCTGCACTTGACCCAATGAATCTTGTGTAAACCCCAGGGACAGCAACGTAAATAAATCCAGGTCTTTATCTATATATAATAAGTATATTGTCAATCAACTAAACCATAAATCTGCTCTGACTGGTCCAACAACTCCACTAATCTGACAAGATACTGGAAGAAGAACCTGTTTTAACTGTTCCGCACTACCGAAAAATCTGACATTTGGCAACTGTTTCTGAAAGCTGCTTCCTGGACCACCCTGTCTACCGCCATCTCCCCTTTCACTCAACACTGCGGGAGTGTATGTGCATGTGTGCAATGTGTCCATATGTGCCTCAGTTTATACTATATGGTTTGTGGGTAGGATGTTTGATTCGAGCCCACCCTGTCTCCACCGGCCTGTGATGATGCTACACATGAATCTACGCTGGAGGAATGTGTTTATATTTCTGGGTTTGGAGCTCGACCAGCTGCTCCGGGTCACATGTGCTCAATCTCCATGCTTCTGATGTCAGATTATCTTCGCGTTTTTTTTTTTTTTTTTGGTCCGTTTCATGTAGTCGAGATCGTATATTTCTCTAGTGCTGTGGATGTATCCGAGCTGCTCGTGATGGTTGAATCAGCCCAGTTGGAATCTGAAGAAACTGGGAGGGATTAGTGAGTGTGTGGGTTTGAATGAGTGGGTTTCTGAATATGTACAGTATGGATGGCTGAGGGCGGGAATGAGGCACATGGGTGGGTATAGATTTCTGTGTGTGTGAGTGCGTGTGTGTGTGTGAACTGAATATAAAGCATGTGGATTTTGGGAAAAGTGGTGGGAAGGTGGGCGGCATTCCCTAAACATAGTTTCTGAAGCGATGCTGGATGGAAATGGTGACAAAAAAATTAAATAAACTCACAAAATCATAACTGCTTCCCCCAAAAACAAACTGAAATAACTGAACTTCCTGACACACACCGACAACAACAACAACAACAAGATGGAAGTCCCATGCTTGAGGTGGGTGGGAGCACATAACATGACACAGCAACACGTCACATAGGGTGGGGGGGTGCACAAGATGAGGACATGCAATTGGACATTTTTACAATAAACAAACATCATCAGATAAACAGTCAAAACATCTTAAACTGGCTTAATTAAACAAAGGTAAACACGCTCTGTGAGATACTTACTCTACTTCTTTTCAATTCATGAAATCAGTCCTATTAGAGCTACATAAAGGAGCAATATTATAATGTAAATTTAAAAAATGTTTGTGAGGTTTTTAAACAACCAGTGGTGTGATCAGTGGTCTACAGTTCACAGGACAAAATGCACCAGAATAATGGCGTCATGGTGAAGTCAGTGGACGCAACAATGATAAAAAAACACTGGATATGTTTGATTTAACACACAAGACAGGGATGGGATCAGACTACTGGCCATTTAAAACCTTTAAAAAGTACAAAACAATGTCCAATTTAAAATACTGAAATATTTGTGCCCTATATTAACAAACATAAATCAAGTCATTACAGCGTACAGTAAATACCGTATCAGCCCTAGAATGGCTTTTCACGGGTACCTATTTTCTTTTTTATTGCCTCAATGTATTAATGCATGTCTTAATGCACATATTTGTACATATTTCTTATATTCTCATTTCTCATTTTTCTTTTAGTACTTATATTTCTTTACATATATTGTTATTATACTAACATGATGTACAATATTGTAGCATTATGTATGTAATTTACATGTTACTTACTCCTTTATTTCTATTTTCTTACATTCCTTTATGTTAAGCAACTGTAACGCCTCAATTTCCCCCTGGGACCAATAAAGTATTTTTGATTATGAGTAAACTGATAAAATTGCCCTTTAAAAAGGTAACAACATTTTGGGAATTACGCTTATTGGCTTTCTAGCCGAGAGTCAGATGAGAAGATCGATGCCACTCTTGTGTCTCTACTGTCAATATGAAGCTACAGCCAGCAGCAGGTTAGCTTAGCTTAGCACAAAGAATGGAAACGGGGGGGAAAAACTAGCCTGGCTCTGTCCAACGGTAACAAAACCCGACTACCAGCACCTCTAATGCTCAGTTATTAACTTTAATTTACTTAATTAACAGGTTTGGTTTGAATTTTGATTAATGTACATTGTCACTTTTCAAATAAAAATAATAATTAAATTGACACATTATATTTAGTTTGTTTCATCTGTACAACAACCAAAGTGGAAAAACAACAAGTTGTCGTTATCGGACAGGTAAATAAGCAAATTTCTCAAAATATTGAACTATTCCTTTAAACATGGTTATTTTAATTTATCTGAACTCTGTTTTTGGCACATAATTTGATATTCACTTAGTGCCAGTAGTCAACATTTTATCGGTGTAATTGAGAATTGTACTATAGTGTTCCATGGTGGTCTATTTTAGGGGCTTTTCCAGTTTGATGAAAAGGAAACTAATCAAGAAAGAATATTTTGAAGATGCTAAAAGATGTAAAAACTCCCGGTGGTCCAACCCTGATAGATTTCTGTCCTGTCCTATGATATAGATCGGCTGACTCACAGTATCATAACAAAACATCCTAAAATCATTAATGTTCATTAACTCCTAGAGTTTCACAGACAGACAAACCGACCTTCTCCCCGGCCTCGCGCTTGGTCTCGTCCCTCCACCTCCTCTCCTCCTCCTGCTTTGCTCGCTCCTCCGCCTCCCGCTTACGAATCTCCTCCAGCTGCTGCTTACGCCGTCGCTCCTCATCCTGCAACTGACCACGCACAAAAACAGACAGACAGACAGACACACACAGCAACATGCCAAACGGCACGCATGCAAACAAGGAAACAATTAGTACAACATGAATCGTGTGTCATTCATACACAAACTGAGAACATTCCCACATCCAATGACTCCGTTTGACTGCTCGGACACTAACGTACACTAACATGTTGTGTGTAATGTGAAGTAGGTTTGATTTGTCTCACAGGACTGCTCCAGAGGGGAGGAGCAGTGTGCACTGCAAAAACACACAGCACAGGCAGACACACACACTCACACACACATACACACACACACAGCTGAACATGCAGACACCAACAACATGCAACAAAAACAAAAGACAGCCCCTCTTTCAGCTACTTGAGGTGTGTTTGATTTAGTTTCATCAAAAAGCGTACCTGAAGTAACTGCAAGCTTAGCGGGCCGCTGCAGAAATGTTCTGATAACCATCCCAACACAAACCCAGTGGGATACGCCGACACACAAAACAAACAGACCCTTTCTCTGGGCTGGATGGTGGTTAAAGGGTCAGTTCAACCAAATTACAAGACAACATATTTTGCCACTTACCGCTTGAGGTATCCATCTAGAATATATCAAATATATTCTAATATAATAATCAATTGGTTTTGTGTATATTATTTCATGTTCTGTTTTAGTTTGTAACTATTTTCATGTATATATTATGTGATAGATTATTTTATAATTCATTGGTTTTGCATATATTACTTAATGTTTATTTTTTATTATCTTAATTTATTTTTCATATCTATTTTGTTATTTATTTTAACTATCATTTTATTTAGACTTATTTTTTTATCAATATTTTATTTGACTTTTTTCTATATTTGTTTATTCTAATTGTTGTTTTACTTTTATTATTTATATTTGTAATCATTTATTTTATTACTTAATTTTTTTAATTAATTTATACATGTTTTGTGCATTTTACTTTAATTTTATTAAGTAATTGTATATTCATCTTTATCATCTTTATCATCATCATTATTTCCATTATTTTTATTATATTATCTAAAATATATAATACATTATTTGTTATTTTATTAAAAAAAAATGTAACGAGAAAATTGCTCACAAATATATTATAATTTCATAATCAATTGGCTTTGCATATATTATTAAAGTTTATTTTTATTTTTAGTATTTTGATATATATATATATATTTTTTATTTATTTTAACTATTACTTTATTTAGCCTTATTTTTGTGTTTTTTCTGTATATTCTTTTACTTTTTTATATATTTGTTTGATTCTAATTGTTGTTTAAGTTTTACTCGTATTATTTTTATTTGTGATCGTGATTGTATTACTTATTTATTTCTTATTTAATTTATACATGTTTTGTTTTCATTTTACTTTAATTTTATTATTAATTTTATATTTATTATTATCATAATTATTTCCAATATCATAATTATATAAAATATATAATCAATTATTCATTATTTATTATTCAATTTTTAAAAAATGTAAGGAGAACATTTGTGAGTGCTTACTCTGTGTGAATTGGTAGAATTCTAAAGGATGTCAAGAGATTTAATATAAAGGCAACGAGTGGAGACTGTTCTTTGTTTTTCTTGAGATATTTTTCGTAAATATTATTTTGCAATTCAGCTCTGCTGTATTGTTGTACAGGCTGAAATCTCAGAGATGGAAATAAAACCAAATCCATCTGACGGATATAAAACTCAAGAACTAAGTGAGAAAATATGTGTTTTTTGTTTTGGTTGAAGAGACCCTTAAAAGAAAGACATAACGAGGCTCAGCTGGTCACACACAGATGGATGGATGGATGGATGGATGGATGGATGGATGGATGGATGGATTCATGGACACCACAACATCATGATGTGGCCCTATGCAGGCAGCGCTGGGGGCTCACAGGACTATCATGCATGGATCTCCACCTGGACGCCCCATGTGATGCATTCAGCCATGCAGGCGCCACCTCCATATGCACTCAAAACATCACTGCTGACAAGAACCACAACAACCTCAGCTACTGCTGCTACTCTATAAGCACGTAAAGGTTTGGTTCTATGATTTGGAAACACCAGTATTTTCTCATTGGTAAGCTGCAGATTCACTCGCCGTCCCCCCCAGCAGTTGTTTTGAGTGGACAAAGAGATGGACAGCTTCCCCCAGCCAAACAACATCAAGCGTCCCAGGAACGGCCTCTCCATGACCGGCTGCTCTTTAGCATCATCACGGCACAAGTCCTGCCTCCAACCCCCCAAACCCCAACCCCAATGACACAACGACAGTAGTCCAGATGGGTGGGGAGAGACGAAGAGGAAACACGGGCAGGTGGGCAGCCCACACAGAAAACAGGAAGTGATGTAAGGGCAGGGAGAGGGCACTCGTCATTAACAGGAAGAACATACCAAGTCTAGAACAGAGATAGCTGGGACAGCATTCTGCTGCTGAAGAAGAAGAAGACAATAGAGTGTGAGAGAGGGGGGGCAGATAGGGAGGGAGGAAAAGGAAAATACCCAAATACTGAAAAGGAAGGTGTGGACGAGATATCAATACAACTAAGTTAGAAAAAGGGGAGGAAGAGGTGGGAGAAACTGAGGAGTAAAAAGGGAGGGAGGGGGAGGGCATACAGTAAAGAAGTGAAAACATTGTTTTTCTCCACTGAGCCGATTAGTGGCTGTTCAAGAGCTCCTAAATCCACCACCATCCAAATCCACATAACCACTGCACCACCTAACCACTACTAAAATATAACTCGTAGATTTGTTTATATATACAAAATTTGGAATAAATATGTATTGATTTTGAATAGTAAGAACAGAAATCTGACATTTGCAGCAGAAATATTCATTAGTTTAGTCAATTAATGTTTTTTGAATTAAGTAATGAGACTTTTTTTCCCCCCACTACTTCACCATGTACTCCTTCTGAAGTTTCTACATTTTGTTTTCCAAATTAAGTGCCATTCTGGCATTGTGTACATTTGATTTTTGCACCTTATTGATAATCTTTAGACTTTATATTTTGTTTTATTTGTACTCTATTTGCACTGCAACAATTTCCCTCGGAATAAATAGTTTTATCTTATTGTAACATAATAAAAGAGTAAACTGTTAAGGGGCCCCGGGACAACTTTTCACCCTCATTTTTATCAGTTTACCGGGATTTAATTAAACATAATATACATACCAAACCAACCACAACATACAATCACAAACTCAGCAACACCCTCACAGATTCAACACCTTCACACAGACAGCTGCATCCACCAGCACCTTCCCACATTCACATCAGCAGTCACTGCACAAGAATTAAAAAAGTATGTCAACCAATTTGAGGAAGCACCAGGAATTTGCCTGAAACATTTTTGAATATCTGATGGACATTTTAGTGCTAGATTAGTGAGCATAAAGGCTGCCGTCATGATAACCATGATAACTACAGTATCATCAGCATTTTTAGATGCTCTACGGCTTCAGCTCTTCCACCTTTCTACCTCGGCATTATCCTATTATTTAATCAAATAATCAAGTCATCAAAAATCCATTTAGGGTGAACCTTGTTGAAATGGGGCCAGTAACACTATGATCATGGTTCATTCTTCTGTGCAACACGGCACATATGCTGCATTTGCATTATATGGGAAAGATGCAAGATACAGGTAAAGTAAAGTCCACTTTGAACTAGTTGCGACACAAGTTGTGTCTTTTCACTGCAGGACGCAGCTGTTTGCTATAAATCATGAACTCCTGAGTGTAGGAACCGAAACCTACAGGAAACGTAAATCACGACATGTTCAAACACACTACCTGTATTACTAAAAGTCACAGTTATATCCACATGATGTGAATGCAGCATTAACAACATCCTCACCTGCCTGCCCGAACCTCCCCGTCCACCCGCGTCCACCCCTCCAGCCAATCAGATTTAAGCAGCTCAGCATGGCAAAGCGATGACAGAAGCATGTTGCAGATGCACATTGCAGGACATTCATAGTGGGAGAGCCAGAGAGGAATCCATTTCCTCTTCCTCTTGAAAGC
>CAKAKR010060315.1:0-13950 GCA_916700685.1 Adelosebastes latens | reverse complement strand
GCTCGCCCTTCCTCGTGTGCTGAACTACACATTTGTTTCTAAACTGCGAGCTGATTGTTACATGAAGTCAGAATATTTTAAGCCTTTGCACATGATACAATTTCCTGTCCTCGCCGTTTTCCATCTTCCAGTCTCTCTATCCTTTCCTATCCCGCCACCACCACCACTCCCGTCTCACCCTAGCTCTCTTCTCTGCCTCCAGCCTCTGCATGATCATCATGGTGTCCACGTCCTCGTCATCCTCCTCCTCCTCGTCCTCGTCACTATGCTTGGACTCCTGCAGTCGTTTCTGGAATTGCCACTCCAGCATCAGCTTCCTCAAGCGGTCGCTTTCCTCCGCCGTTCGCTCCGGCTTCGACTGGAAAAACAAAGTACGATCAGAACTGTATTTGGTTGCACCAGCTATTTGTAAATCAATCACTAAGTCCTCCCTCTGAATGAAGCTTAATTCGTGCCTACCTGGAGCTCCTGGATCTCCTTGTCCAGCAGGTCGACGATGTGAAGCTGCTGCTGTTTCTCAGCCTTCTCACGGGCGTCTCGTTTCCAGGGATCTGGAGACAGACTGTCGCTGGACGTTAGCTCCTCCTTACTGATGGTGATGTATTGCAGGTCTCGCCTCTCGATGGTCCGTGGCTGCTGCTGCGGTAACAGCTCCCTGATCACTGTGTCCATGCCTGCATCACATTTTATTTATTATTTAAATATGGTGCTAATTTGCATATAAAACAGTCTAGAAGTCACTATTTTTGAGATAAGACATTAAAGGGCAGGTCCATTATTTGGGCTTTTTCTGAGGTTTTTATATCATTCTTGAATGTGTTACCAGGGTTGGAGGCACTGGAGGGGGGAGGAACCGCTGACCGCGGCAGGCTGGCCAGCTTCTCCGGTCTGGATGGGGGCAGCTGGGGCTGAGGCTGTGGGGGGAGGTAGGGCTGGGGAGGGGTCACAGAGGGCAGAGGGGGCTGGTGGTGAGGAGGAGGCATGGATCCTCCGTTGTTGTGAGGTTGGACGGGCATGACGGGGTTGGCCCGGATCTGACCCAGCTTCCTCTCCTGCTCCCTCCTCTTCCTCTCCCTGAGAAATCATCATCATGATTGTTAGCAATTATTGTGATCAACATCGTCAATTTTTGTGTGCGGACAACCTTTCCTATTCCTTTATATACTGCCTATTATAATCTGCTGTTTTTCTGGTTATAAATTCATATATTTGTTGCACCTGTTGCTGTTTTTTTATGTTTTTTTTTAAACAGCCTACAGTCAAATTAAATGTTTAACATCAAACTTTTTCATAAATCTAATAAAACATGAATAAAAAACAAACTAAAGAAACCATACCTCTCTTCCTCCAGCCGAGCTTTCTCCTTCTCATACCAGCGTTGCTGTTCCTCTCGTTTCTTGCGGTCCGCAGCCTGCTGGGCTGTAACGGGATTGACGGCAGCGGGAGGCGGTGGGAGCGGTAGCTCAGGTTGGGGTTCGTAGGGGTCATAGGCGTCAGGGTAAGGAGCCGGTGGTGGGGGCGGAGGAGGGGGCAGGTCGGAGCGGGATGGCGTCTGGGCCGAATGTGGCGGCGCAGCATGGGGGGCGTTGGGTGTCTTCCATCGGCCCGGCCCGGTCTTCTGGTTCGGGGTCTTGTTGGAGGAGGAGGAGGAGGCTGAGAAGTTGAGATGCTCCTGGCTGGACGTGGATGACTCCAACGAGGAGGACACCTGGGGCTGAGGGGCCCAGTGGTCAGGACCTCCTACACCCACAGACACACAGAAACACAGAAACACAGTCAGTGATCATCTGGAATTCTTCTTTGTTCGTAAGGATCCGTTGCTCCATTTGTGACCTCAGCACTTTATACGTAAATCTGTGATTTGGTCACGTAGTATTCCCTGCGCAAACTTTAGGGTAACAATCAAAATTTTTTTTTTACCTGTTATACAGCAGTGAGTTGAATCATTAAAGGTATTTTTGTGATCCCACAAATGTCTGAAACCAACATTTGAATCCAATATTTCCACAGACTGCGACTGGCTTAACATACGTTCAAAAGAAGAAGAGAGTCTGTGGAAACTTTGGATTTAAACGTTTTGCCGCAGGTAAACAGTTTACCCTCCTGTGCAGAAAGAAATGCTACAGTATGTGACCAAATCATGGAGTAATGTACGTAGTGCTGTGGTAATAAATGATGCTAGGGTCCATGATGAAGGAAGACAGCGGTTTGAAGGTAATATTCCCATCAGATATGAGGATTGGTGTTTTTTTTCTCAGTTTTCTTCACCAGTCTGACCTCAGCACTCAAGGTTTCCATGTAGCGTTATATTTAGAGCAACTTAACCCACTAGAGAGGTAAAAGATTTAATGAGCTGTCAATCTGTACTAATGAAGGTCAACTGACCACAAACATCATAACAAAATGAACTGACTACAAGTGACTGACAGGATTTCTCATTTTACAGATTAAGGGGCAAATGTCACCATTCGTTGCTTTGTCATTTTTAATGAAATATTGAGTATTACATAAACAGTAATATAATTTGATTGCATTTTAGAGGAACATCTGGATGCTGAAAAGCTGTTACATAATCTAGCAGTTGATACACTATCAGGTTCTACAGTCCTCTTCTCTGAGGTCTGTTTTTTTCTCTTCTTACCCGGTGGACCTCGCTGGTAGTCCAGATCTCTGTGTTGGTAGTCCAGGTCCCGGAGCTGGTAGTCCTGCTGGTAGTGCTGCTGCATGCGTTCGTCTGGCCTCAGACTTCCTGGTGGAGGGTACAACTCCTCCTGGGAGTGGTTAATCCGCTGGGAAGAGATGAAAACATCCGAGTAAGAGATGAGAGAAGGTGGGCAGACAAAGAGAGGAAAGAAAAGGGGAAATGAGAAATGGGTATATGCCTGTTACTTTCAGATAGTACATGTATAAAATGTCCTGATGCTACCAGAGAAGTTACTGAATGATTAACTAAAACATTTATGATACTATTTTAGTTATTCTCTGATAATAAAGCTGGTGTCTGGTACCTGCATGCTGTTGCTGTGGATGTTGTCAACCACAGGGAGGCGTTCTCTGTCCTCCATGCCCTGCCAGTGCTGGGGGGGCCCCTGCCCAGGACCGACAACCCGGTCCTGGCTCTTCGAGGCCGGGATGGTGAAGTACTCCCTGGGGTAGGTCTGGGTGGGGATGGGGTAGGCCTCTGGACGGGGAGGGGAGGGCTCATCCTGATGAGACAAAAGAAAAGAAATTACTGTGTGGAAAGAAAATATTTGGGACACCTTCTCGATACTCAACAGGCAACATATTGTCAGGAAAATTATTTCTCATCTCTGTTCTAGATACTTAGCGTCCTCATCTAGTCTGGTGACACATTCCACATAAAGACGCCACAGGCTTCAATCCCACAGTTACTTACGTCTGCACACAGGTTGCCGGTGGAGATGGAGGTGATCTTAGTGCCAGGTCCTCCGGGGTATACCACTTTTCCTGCAGGACTCTGGCCCTGATCTGATGACGGGGCAGGAGAGATTTTTCATTTTAGTACAGTTAGAAGCATTCACCAACAATGCAATGCAGTTAAGCCATGAAGTAGGGATGCAAAGGAGTTGTCGAGAAATCCTAAATTACCAAAAATGGTGACTGAAAGTGGTTTTTGAGGTTGTTTTTTAAGACTTTTGCAGACAGTGTTATGTCATGTGTTTCCATATCAGGGTGGAGTACTCAAAGAATAACATCATTACTATTTCCATTGCTGCCCATGCCAAGTTTAAATCCACTGACTTTTTATTTTTAACCACAGATACTTTCCATTTTTTTTTATTTACTACAGTCATTTTCATAAAGATTTTCTGCTTAATTTACTGCCTAAATTAGGTGGAAATGTTACGGACATGTGATGACATGTAACATGTTATTAAACCCATGTTACAACGCCATCTTCATGATGAATAAATAACCTTTGGTTTATTATGAAAGAGGTCAAATGCATTTAAATGTGTATTTTAGCCATAAAAAAAAAATCAGAAATATTATTATTTTTCTCAAATATTCACTTGACATTTTAATATTCAGGCGATAAGGGAAAATACAGAATTAAAGTGGTAAAATTAACTGGGTACAATACTAAAAGCTGGATTTAAAGCCACTTCATGCTGCGCTGTATGTGGTGAAAAAGTCTTGAATAAAGATACAAGCAGAAGATAAACTAGACAACTTCATGTAGTTCAAGTGTACAAAAAAAAAGATAAAATCCTGTCAAGTAGGAGGGCTTACTGGCTACGTTGGGGCTGGAGCGGTGGTCGGCTCGGTTCTTCAGAAGTCGTTCTTCACCACTCATCTTCTTTGGTTCGGGGTAAGAATCCCAGCCGGCCTGCGGACTCTCCGGAGAGCCGTTCTGCACCGAGTTGTTGTACAACTCAAAGCCTTCGCTCTTTGGTCGCAGCTTCCCGTTCTTGTCACGGCCTCGGTCTGATGCTGAAGAGATGAAGGGAACATATTTCTCAGGGCAATGATGCAAGTGTAAACAACCCAGTTTGTGAATCATGTTGATGAGGGAAACTTTCCTACAAAAAGCTAAAATCGCTGCAATTAAAACAAGGCTTTTCTTCTTCCTACTTTCCAAGAACTAGGGATTCTGCAACTCATAGAGAAAGTTTCTTATCCAACCTAACACTTCTCCACGCCATAGTCCCTCAATAGATTTTGTATTAGTCAGTTTAGTATGTCATTTACTTAATTTTAAACTTCTGAATTTGTTGTTTCAGTAGTTGAGCTTTTCTATCACTTACTTATCCAGAAATATTTGTTTAGGTTATTTTGGAAATGTGACCACTGTTGACATCAAATCATTTTGCCGTTTCGGTGATTAAGAAGTGATTAAGTGACGCTAAGATGGGGACTCTAGTTTGATTCCTATTTGCTCACATAATGTAGGTAAAACATTTAGCTGGGTATTCGTATAACGGCTTCAGTTCCCCGTCGGAAACAGCTATCTGACCGCAAGGTAAACCGTCAAAATTTTCTAAATATAGTGTTTACTTAAACACCAGTACATTGCTTTGCTCCCGTGCTGGCACCCCTGTCTGTTTCTCCAAACTGGGGGCGTGCCGACCGTCATCTACTGTAGGTAATACACCGACTATGGATTAGTACCTCATACAACCCCATTTAAAAAACACCCAAACTATCCCTTTAATTCATTTCCCTTCTATGTATCGAGATTTGCTTCCTGAGTCTGTGAGAATCTACACTTTGACTTGTCCAGTTTCCTATCATTAGCTTTACTAAAGAATGACCAGCGTCCTTCACAGCCTGGTGGTTAAATTTCACTGTCTGCAATGGAAAACACACTGTGGTCGAGGGAATTTCAGGAGGAGAAACACCCGTTTAGCGTCATCCTGGACCGCCGGCCAGCCGGCCCGGCCAGAAGACTTCCTTAATGAATCTCGGGTCACATTCCAGCAGACAAAGACCAGCACACAGCCAGACAACCCAGTAAACTCTACGCCATGTGTGTGTATGTGTGTGTGGACACACATGCAGCTTGTCTCAGACACACACAAACACACATATCTGGCTGTGGCCACAAACACTCATTATATCCTTCAGTCTGCAAGCTTTTTTTTTTATAGCGCTCCAGAGAAGACAACAAGGACACACTGTCTGGACCAGTCTGCTTCTCCTCTTTCATCCACAACACCAAATCACTGCCATTAACTAACGGTGGAGAGACAATAGTCCATTCATTACAACTATTAAACAGCACAAATCTGCAGCCAAACTTATGACTGTGTGTGATCTTTTTAAATGGCTTTTAATTTAAGACTTTAATAATGTTTGTGATTATTCAAGGATGTGAAAAACAGCGGAAATACATATTGTACTTCCACTGTTCTGTATCAAAAGTAGACCTGCAGATTCATTATTGACTAATTACTTACTATTTTTGAATTAATTGGTTTATTGTTTTAGTTATTAAACATCCAAAAACAGAGAAAATGCACATCACAATTCCTTAGAGCACAAGTTGACGTATTTAAATTAACTAACTAATAGTCAACAAACGAAAATACTCCATTGATAAATGATATAAAAAAAGAGAAAATCAGCAAATCCTCGCACTGGAGAAGCTGGAAACAGAGAATGATCGACATTCTTGCTTGAAAAATGACCAAGACGCATCGAAATTGTTGCAGATTAATTTTCTATCAATCGAATATTCGATTAATTAAAGTGTTTAAGCTCTGCAAATGACATAATATCACATAAAAGATAAAGTTCTTCAATATCATGAGGAAAAACAGACAAATTAATAATAAAAAAAAGCTGATTTGATTAGGCAATAATTTAGTTGGTTAAGTCTATCTAATGTATTTTTAGACTCAATGGAACCTTTAAAATATGAAACATGATGCCAGTAGTGAGTTTGAAGTGTAAAAGAAACTGTAAAATGAGCCCCAACTCTTTTAAAACTCCCTCTAAACATTTTACATGTATATATGCGCTCACCTCTTGGCATCATGGGGCTGGGCTGGTTGAGGAGGGTAGCCAGTCCGTGGTAAATGGCTCCCTGCTTGGCGACCTCCAGAGTCACAACTGAGCCCGTTCTCGTCATCAGCTCTGCTGCCCTGAACACAGAGAGAGAGAGAGGAGAGAGAGAGGAGAGAGAGAGAGCATGAACATGAAACTCACAACTTCAAGGGATCTGACATACTTAAACTGTTCTCTGTGGTGTAGGCATTAAATTGATATAATACACATCAATATTTAAATCTGCCGTTTAGCTGCAATGAGCTTTTTTAAGCTCAGCCTTTTAAGTGATCAGAAGATAATGTCCTTGGTACACTGTGCTCCGTACTCTTTGATAATACTGTGCTGACGTATCACATGCAGTGGTGGAAGAAGTAGAGGAGAATGGGATTCTTACTTTAATTTGAATGCCTCAAAAACGGTATCCTTGATAGATTCCCCTTTAATTAGTTTAAAGTGTAAAGGAAGCTTAAAGTCTCAGGTAGGAAAGGAGTGACCTTACTCTCCTTAAGCGTATTCTGTTCAAAAGATGTGGACTATCAAATACGTCTTGTGCACTTGTGACAACTGTCACACATTAAGGTTGGTTGTCCGTATGTTTATTTTAAAAGGGGAAAAACATAAATTGAAATGCAACAACCTAACACATCTCCTGCATCAAGAGGACATAAACAGGAAAAAACATTCTTTTTTTTTTGATTTTTTATCCTAATATAATAATACTCAACTCCTCCTTATGTCAGTCACTCACCATCAGTTACATGTGAAAACCAACCCCGAACAGATTGTGACAAGCATCCCCAACTGGGTCTTTTGCTAGCGACTAAGCTAACAACCACATGTTGTAGCCTAGCTAATCTAAACTATAGCTCTCCTTTCAAACTTCTTAATGGTGATAACTGGACCCGTTGTGTAAAAGCCTCGGAGAGAAACACAGAAGAGCTGAATATTTACATTTTGACATGAAAAACACTTGAAGTCCTCTCACCTCAATGTCAAGTGCCTTACTCCTGAAATGACCCTGTAGGTGACCTCTGACCCCAATGCTGAAAATTTCAGTACCAACATTTTTTAACAGCGCCATCTAGGGATCGAGATCTAATGAATGCGACAACCAACCCCGTTCTCCCTACTCAGTTCTTTTACTTAATGTAATAATCTTCAAGATTTTCACTGCTCCTTTAAGTAAAAGTACAAAACTATTAGCATTAAAAATATACTTAAAATACCAAAAGTAAAAGTACTCATTATGCAGCATTGTCTGCTGGGTTCCTCACTGCAGAAGATGTTTATTACTATTGAACATATGAATCTGTATCCACCACTTCAAAAGGTCTGAAACAAACAAGGTCATTTTTAAAGTATTAAGATACTTTGATACTGATGTGACAGATTAGGGCTGCAACGAACATGTATTTTCAGATATATAAATGTGTGATTAACTTGCATTTAACTATGGACAATCGTGATTAATCTTAATTAAAATTTTAATCGCCTGACACCCCCTAAAAATTAAGATTAATTGTGCAGCCCTAGTAGTATGAGCGCACTACTAACAAAATTACATCTTTTAGTCGTTATGGGACAACACACTTTGTCTACTGGCTTCCCAACAGGCAGAAAAATGAACTGTAAGACCTTTAATATGAACCACAGGAGGCAGGGATTATATCTGTCATTGCCAGAGACTTACTTCACTCTAATTTGTGTGTGTGTGTGTGCGTGTGTGACACAGCAGGATTGTACCCAGAGTACCCATGTTATTTTCTGTAGCAGCCACATGTGCACAGGGCTTTAACCAAATCCTATAAATAGTTGAAGGGCAGATCACACAAGGTAATGAACCATGTGTGTGTTTGATGGAACTCAGGGAATGTATCGTCAACAACTGCTGTGCAGAACCAGCTCTAAACAAACCCACGTTTGGAAATATTGCAGGATTTAACATAAACCAGACGTAAAGGCTGCAAATTATACTTAATCTTAACCTGTTGGGAGTCACCTGCAGGAGAGGAGAAGACCACGGGATGATATCATGATCATCAGATTATGAAATGGCCTGATAAAATAAATCCCTCCCACCTGCAACCTGCACGCTAAAGCAATTTAACAAATGATTTGTAAATCCAGTTTGACACAGAGTAAGCACCAGAACTGAACACCAAGCCTGTACATGCTGAGGGGAGAGCGGAATAACTGGATTAATCTGAGCGGGGCGTTAGCCACCGTCGAGCGCTTCGCTGCTGTTTCCAAAACATACACACCCTTTTTCTGCTTGTGTTCTCCAGACATGTTTGGAAAATGTTTTTTTTTTTTTTACGAGGACAAAATGGGATGCAATGCAAGAACCTCAAGATGTGTCAACCCTGAGGTTTCCCCCTAAATGTGGTTATTATCCGACGTCACTCCGACATGACATATTACTTTCCAAATGTTTTCAATTCTCAAAATAGAAATTGAGTTTCGTCATCAGCGTGACCATAAATGCGTCAATACTGTGCGGTAGGTTGTTGAGCAGCATATAAAGAGGAAAACACCATGTGCACCCACTTCTCCTCCCTGGTGTGTTTTTTATAAAAGATGTCATGAAGGTTTAATTATAATTCACACGTGTCAGCTGGAATTTTCCCCATTTCTAATTGTGCAAATGAAAATCAGCATAAGAAGCCAATTAGGTGGCATCACATTACATGATTTCTCAGAACTGAATCCTTTAATTTTTTTTGTCCAACAAATTGAGGCTTCCAAAGATAACATTTAAAAAAAAAAAACTGAAAAATATCAGTACTAAATGGACCCAATCTTTACCTCTCTTGTGATAGGCCGACCAGACTGCATCCATCCACGCTCAACAACTGGTCACCTGCAGCCAGACGACCGTCCTGTATAAACAAACACACACATACCACAGAATGAGTCACTGTGTGTTTTTCCTCATACTTTTCTGTGATGGTTCCAGTTTCTGTGTGTACACTAACCACATCAGCAGCTCCTCCTTTGACAACGGACTTGATGTATATGCCCAGCTTCTCCTGACCAGCACCCTGCAGAGAGAGAGACAAAGAGACACACAGATTAACCAATGAGCCAACATAAAAGATTTCACATACACATCTTAAGAAAACATATAAGACAAAATAAAAACAATAAATAATTCTACAAAAAGGCGAGGGAACAGGTCTGAGGCCAGTGTGAGTCTCTGGACAAAGTGAATGAGTATAGAGACTACAATATATCAACCCAAAAACGCCCAAATCCCAAACAGATGTGGAGCAGTGGGAACAGAAATTAGCATCACGTAGAAGTCATTATGGAAGACAATCATTTCTGCATATTAGAGCTGCAAAGATTAATTTATTAGTTGTAAACTATTAAATTAAATCGCTAGAGTTGCTCCAATACCGTTATCAGTATTGGAAATACGTCCGATACTGCCCAAAATTCAGGATCGGGTATCAGCGAGTACGCCAGTCTATGCACCGATTCGATACCAGAATTTATTAACCCAGAAAAAAATCAACTTGTTTAACTGTAAATCAATTCGTCAACGTCATCTTGGGAAACACCGATCAACATTTTTCACAACTAATCCATAAATTTAAAAAAAAGATCAACAGAGTAATCAACAATAAAAAATAATTGTTAGTTAGTTGCAGCCCTAATGCATATGGGACGTTCACAGGGCTCCAAAGGAAAAATGTAAATGTAAGAAATCATTTGTCATCTCTTGCCTAATTTGACAATGTTTACAACATGCTCCATAATGTTTAGGACCACACAGATATACTTGATCCCAAAAGTCTGTCTCTGCAGCCAGATAGGAATTTAAAGCACCTAATTGGACATAGTGACCATCTCAAGACATAACTGGTTGATACAGAAACACTAGTAACATCCAGCAGCTCTGACTGAACCACCAGGAACTTAAAAACACACATTTTACACGCAGCCATTCAAGATTGTTGACACAGAGCCGCTTTTAAATGAGGCAACAAGTTCACCAACAGGTCAAACTGAAACATTTACAGTATAGAGCTCCAGCAAACACATTCACAAGTATTCTTATCTTCCCTTCTCCTGCTTATATTCTAGTTTTCTTTGCTGTATTCCAGTAATATTTGCTGTTGAAACAATCAAATCTCCCCACAGGAATCTGTTTATTTTATGTCATAATATTTTCTTTAAGGCAAATCCTTTCTTTACCAAGAAGCAACAGAGCAACAAAGAACAGAAATACAGATACAAAGGGGAGTGTGTGTGTGGATTTCTTGTGAAATGGGGAGGTGATGGTGGTTTACAGTGCAGCAAAGTGCTGGCATGTTATCAGACGCATCACACGTTTTCTTTACCATCTTGACATGTTTATCCTCAGAGTTTGTGCAACAGTAGAACCAGAAACCAGACGAAGATTTTCTACTAAAGACACTCTGCTGTGCTAAATACGCAACTATTAATATGTGTTTAACACTTTTAACACATTATTTGGTTCATCTCAAGTGAAGATACATTTATAAATTCTCCTTTTTTTTGCTGTTGGGAGGGCAACTGAAGACTAGGCTACTTTCAGACTTGCTTCTACTTTTAAAGCAGGTTTAAGGAGCTGCAGTATGAAGCTTATACAGAAAACACCACAGGATCAGGAGGCACACTCACACACACCTAGACATTAAGAATCACAGCATGTCTATAAACTGGCTCATAAAACTGTGGAGTGGATTAAAAACACTCCTAATTGCTGCCATTCGTCAGACCTGGCAACGTGGCACAGTGTGTGTGTAAGTGTGTGTGTCTTGTAAAGCAGAGGCCGGGGTTACACTCGGGTTAATAGCTCTTACTGTTTGCAGGTCACATGTATTAACCGTTTCATCAGCTGTAGTGCAGAAGATAAAAACGCCAGAGCAAACTGCAGAGTTTCTGCAGTGTTTACTAAATTAAATTCTAGACTTTTTAATATCGCATAAAATTGCATGTTAAAACCTTTTTTTCCTAGTACAGGTCAAAAACCAGTAAGGACAATAAGGCCTACAATTATTTGTTAAGTACATGAATTTATTAAGAATTTTATCACATTTTTGTATATAACAATATATCTTAGTAATTTATCAAGTAATGACACATGGACCAAGATAAGCGGAAGAAAATTGACAGATGGATTAACTCGTTCAAAAAATAATCAATAAAAAAAAAGTTAATTTAAGTTTTTGCTAAAAAATGACACTTGCCTATTATGACTTGATGAGCTTCACAGCTACTGTGGCTGGCAGTAACAACAACAACAACAACAACAACAACAGTAATAATAATAACAAATAATGCATAACTAATAATAAATATTCAAGAGCGTTATTAATTTAAGAATTTATATTCTGAGGTTACTATTGTTCCATCTGTGTTGCATAATGGCTATATGTTTGGTTATTTTCAAAATGTATTTAAAAATATAGATATTTTGAAAAGTAAAAAAAAAGGTTTAAAGTTTAATCTTGAAATTGGGAACAGCAGTTGAGAAAACAATCTCGGTTTAAGGTCCGTTTAGTAGCTGTTCTGAAGCTTTGGATCAAATCACATGATGTTCATCATCAGATGAAGTTCTTTATTCACTTTTTCTTTAAATAAAACGGAACATTCAACATTGCCAATCATGTGATATGATCAAAACCTCCAGAACAGCTACTAAATGGACCTTGTGGTGAGATTCTGAACAGTTTAACCATTTCCTGTTTTAAATTACTTCCATTGCTCTGTCCCATAATTAGCAGCTAATTTGTGTTTTCTCAATATTTTTTAATCATCTACACAGCAGATTACTGGCTCTTTGCATGAGAACTTTTGTTTGTTTGCTTTCCTGCTGCAGGAAACAACTGCTGAATATGCGGGGACATAAAAATCTGGGTTCAAAAAGGTTCAAACCGATCAGTTTGTTATAAAATCACAATGAGCTTTGTGTTGCCTTCATATAAAGTAAATGAAACAAATGCATTCTTGAGCTTTCACATTGCGGCACATATTTCTGCCAAATGTGTTTTGAGTGTGGGTAAAAGCCGGAGTTCGGACAAATATAATTTCTCAAATTACTCGCATTTTTATTGGTATTGCTACTATATAATTTAACTGTTCACAACAGTGTTCCTCTGTCTTATTGTCCATTTATTAACTATATGAATTGAGTGAATAGAGACACATTATACATTTGTCACATCCTCCATCATCCACAGATCTGCGTCCCTGTTTCACCAGTACAGACAGACAGCAGAGACAGCAGGCCTTCAAACTATTTGACCCACAATGTTTCAACTCTCTGTGTTTTTGTGTGCGTGTTCATATAATGAGGCTGGATTCATGCAGGCACGAATTTCCTGCAAGTGACATTAAGATGAGAGACGAACAGTGAATCATTCTGACTGTTTTATGTCTGTTGTACATTACAGAAGACTTTAAAGAGCCTCTTGTTTCAGATGGAGCCACAGCAGCTCCATGCACTTATCCAGAATGGGGGACTGGGGCGCCAAATCAGGCTCCAGAGACACTTGTGGGAATTCCCTGAATCCCCTGAGGATGTTCAGAGGGGCTTTTAGCAAGTTAAAGGGGTCCCAGAGGGGGTTCAGAGGGGTCACATGTGTATGTCTGCTGCATCAGTTTGATTTTACCTGAGTTTGTAAAGCTCAAGACTCATGTAACACACAGTGGATATGTTATACAGACAGAGGAAGTAGTCAAAGTTGCTATGAGGAACTTTTAACTGGTTATGAAACAGTCTCAATTTAATAATGATGCGTCTAAATGACCTACATATTTAAATGAGACCATCAGCAAGAAAATTGGCTATTTCTATATAGCTATTCTTGATGCTGCTGCCTTCGACCTGAAGTCGGGAGCAGATCCGGTGACAGAGGGCGTCTCAGCGCTTTCCATTCATTTCTTATGGAAAGCAGGAGAAGCAGTCACCCAGTGCATGGTGGGAGTGTTGTGGCAAGTTGGAGAGGGTCTGTCAAACTAGACGATCTAGTAAAATGAAACAAGATTCAGCAGCGGCATCGCCTATTTCTCGCTTAAAATGTTTTCAGTATCAGTAGATTTTGGTGGATTGTTTGGACGGAATAATAGAAAGTTTATGAGCAGTCCGCCATGTTATTTCCTGTTTGAAACGCCACCAGAAAACCAGGTACCAATCAGGTGCATTCCACGTTAGCGTACGTCACCGCTTGAACAACCAGTTGAGTGGAGCAGCGCGTCCCCCTAGTGTCCTCGCCGGACCTGGTTGACATGTACCGCTGTATTTAACATTATAGACATGACCACTGATTATTTGTGTAACGATTTAGCCACAAATTAAGACTGACCACACACAGTTGAGCCATATACTCGGTTTGGACCAAGTCTTATTTACCTAATACAACGTGAGATGAAATTTCAAAAAGACAAATTTAAAACTGATGTCTT
>CAKAKR010060314.1:7024-53574 GCA_916700685.1 Adelosebastes latens | reverse complement strand
AAATGGCGTTTTTTTTGTTTCTGTTTTCTAGTGATTTTATTTTTTGTTTTTAGAAATAGAAAATGAAAATCAACCTGTTTTTGAAGTTTAGTTCATCCCTTTTTGACCTTGATAAAGAAAAGCACCTTGTATTTCAATTTTATTTTTTGTATTTTAAAACGAAAATCAAATAACCACTTATTTTTAGTTTTTTAACATCCGTTTGTGAAAGGAATATCGAATGACCAAAAGATACACTGATCCTGTTGGAGTGAAGTGACCGCTAAGTTTTTGGTCCCTACGATCACAAGCAGCGAACCAGGCCCGCAACGATTTTATTTGATATTTTGCCAGCTTAGTATGTAAATATTGGTGTGTGTTTGGTCAATAAGATAAGTTACAGGAAAATATACTGTTGCTATGGTTTGAATACACAGTATGTTTGCTGTTAAGTGGAAACACTTGTTTAAGAAACAAAAGTAGAAAACACAAGTTTAAGTTAATATTGTTTTATTTATTTTTTCCTTACAATTTAAAGTAAGAAATTACTTAATTCTATTTTAAAATGGTTTCTGGGTGTGTTTTTTATTTCAGAGGTTAAAGGGTGTATATAGCCTATAGACTGTGGTGCTTATATACATTGTGCTAAATGGTTAGTACACTCAATTATTTCTGTAGTGACCCAAGATAAATAACATTGAGTAAATCCGAGTTACCCTACAGAAGTTAAAAGGGGGAAAGAACTCAGGGCCTGCATCTACATACATACATAAGAGGGTAGACGGGCTACAATTATTATGTGTTATATCATTAAAAAAGCATGTCACTGAATGATCAATAACAGATTTTGATTAAACTGGACAGTTGGAAAATCATTATCATTAGTTTCCCAGCGAGCAAAAATGCCATTTGAATATAAATTATATTTATAAATTTGACACACACACACATGATAATCGGGGAGGGGGGGGTCCTCCCTCAAGAAATGTATGTATGTATGTATGTAAAGGAAAACACAAATTGCAGGCGGCAGGTGACAATTCAAAATAAAATATAATGGAATTTAATGCAGTAAGGCTAAACCCCTGGACTTTAATAGCTCATATGTGTTTCAGAAAGATTCCTGCTCATGTTTAAAAAATTACACATGCACATTGAAAACTTTTCCCAGATATCTGTGTTCTCTGAGAAGTCGAGAATAAAGTCGTAATATTTCAAGAAAAACTACCTGCCCTATAGTTTGCTCTGCATTACGTTACTGCTATGCTGATAGGGCAGTATCCCCTTCACACGGTCTGACAGACACAGAACCCCGGTTTGGGACTCTCTGGATGAGAGTGTTTCCTGAGGTGACCAAGGCATTTGAAGAGCTGTTAGAGATGTGAGCCCTCCATGTTGCTGCTGGAGCTTTTTGTGGTTCTGATGTACGACAGAACCAGTGACATCGTGGAAATGAGTGAAGCAAGGAAACCGCTTTTTTTAATCAGAAATCTAGGCCTCTGGAGAACAACTTGTAAAGTGCACAGCCTACGAGGCCAATTTACTGTATATATTCCTAACCCTGTGCTGCCATGCTCTTCTGACTTGGGGTTAGGTGAAGGAGGGAATAGAGTGGCGACCACACTTCCAGATGCATCCACTGTGGCTGCAGGAAGGGATGCACTAGATGCTTTAATTGAGCCAAGGCAGTGCCCAAATGTAATGCTCTGTGTTACTGCTCAGAAGATGACAAGATTGGTTAAATTAGTTATTTACCCAAACGGGTGGGACTGTATGGAAGAAACACAAATGTTATCTGCCGCTGTCGTCAAGGCTTGCTAACTTCGCCTCCCAGCCCTCGCTCCAGCCTCGGTCTGGGTCTCATTCACATGAACGGAGGAAGAGAAATAACTCTGGATTCAGCTATTAGTGCATTTTATGACTTGTAGGACCTACTGATTTAAATAAGGGCTATTAGAGTGTTCATACTGGCGAGTTGAATCACCTAAAAAAAAATTATCCGCTGAGTTACAGATGTCTCTTTCCCAATCCTGATCACATTCAAAGCCCTCCATGGCATCCTCTTATACATGTATTTCTGTATTTATAACCCAATACTCTGCACCAGGATTTCTCAAATCTTCTGACCAAATTTCTCTTAAATATCCCGCGGTCCAGGCTCAAAACATATAGGGAGACTGTGCTTTTACCGTTTTAGCTCCAACACTATGGAATTGCTTCCATATTGTAAAAACCCACCCACAGTATATAGGCTGTCGTTCTGTTGCTCGCAAATCCTTTTGTTTTATTTGTATTTCCATTGTGTTGTGTTTGTTATATTGCTTTTATTGTTGAGGATTTGCTTCCTTTTTATAAATTGTATTGTATTATGCATTTGTATTATTAACTGTGAAGCACTTTGTATTTATTATATATATATATATATATATATATATATATATATATACTGTAAAATAAGATCTGGTAAAACTTGAATGTTTTTGCTTTCAAATCTCCAGTCAACTCTTTCGGAGTGAAGTGACAAGAAAGTCAAACCTCCATACACTCAGGCACAGGTCAAGTCTAAAGTTCTTAGTGATTGAAATATGACTAAGCCTCTTACTGGCAGTTTAATGTGCAATTTATTTTTACATCAAGATTTCACATCTCTGTGACACAACCCTCCCTGTTCTCTTGAACACACTTCCTGTCATGTGGGTGTAGTCTCTCCATCCACATAGCGTTCAACACAGCTGTCAACCACACACGTCTTCCTGTTACTGGTAAGTTTGCTTTTATTACAAAATTGTTTGTTTTATTAAAGAAATAGTTTTTTTTTTACTCTTAAAACCCTCGTCAATTTTCTTCTAACATGAAAAGCTGCTGATATTGTGTTTCAAAGGAAGTCTGATGAAGGACAAAAAAAACTTCATCATCAAACATTTTGTGAAGAACTATATTTTATTTCTTAGTGTTGTATCAAGTCAGAGAAGTCAGACTATACTCCAATATGAACAAATGTCTATATACTGTAGCAACACCACTGGTTGGTGAATTTATATTAACACGAGGAAGACGAGCTTCTTGTTTTCTGAGAGGAAGTTGACTGAATAAACTACTGACAGACACATTCGACAAGTTCCAAGAAATGTATTTTTAATTGGATTTCTGAATCCACAACTGTTTAATTATAAGATGCGAATTTAATTTTAAACTCACGTCGTCTACATCATATCATATTACCTATACAAATGTGCCGCAGACAGGCAGAAATATCTATGGCGGTCTTTTTGTAGGCTCTCACATCTGTTGGCATATGAAGAAACTAAAAATCTCAACTGTCTGGTATGTTTACACTCATAGAGTCATTTAAGTTAATAAAAAAAGTATATTTTGACTGGGTGTTCCACCTTTTCATGAGAACCAGACTTAACACATCACCACTTTCATATTCAAAAAGAGAATTGGCCCTTTATTCTATGCTCCTCTGCAGTTAACACCAATAAACCACTTCCACTTTCATGATTAAGCAGCAATGTATCTAAATATATTCTTTGCTAACCCTGTTGCTGCTTCCTCATTTAGTAAAACTAGCTGTTGTCTTCACTGAGTACAATATATACAAGCAGTGGTTGAGGTGTTAAGATATCTTATTTAAATAAAACCAGCAATAACTTATTGTAAAATAAAATTATAGTATTTGGTAAAATTGTAATTTCTAGAGACGGGTCTGCATAAAAGAAGACAACAAGAAACACAGTTACAGTGCAGTAACTATTTATTAAAGTGCAATACAGGAATCAATTAAATGCACAGGACAGTTAATTTAGATTAAAAAAGTTTACTTATATATATATATATATATATATATATTTTATAAATTTAAGATCATCATGACCAAGCGAAGCTGGTAACTGCCCACACTCCAGGTTTGCTTTGTCTCAACTGGTTTGTGATCATTTCGTTGAACATTTGTTTAGGAAAATGTACTGAAGCACAAAATCAACTGACATGATGAAGGTGGGTCCTGTTTTACACCATAATCTTAAGGTCTGGAAGAGGCTCCATGTGTCAAAATCTAGTGTCAAGACCTTTATTAGTTATGTTTTGAGTTTACATTAATAGCAGATTATTTGTTGCAACACTGCTGGTCTCCAGCAATGTTAGTTGTAATAGTCTGGTATATTTATAGTGTATTTGTGTGAATGCTGAACAACAGCACAGACACATTCACAGTATTCTTATCCAAATCCTTATTCATCATCTTCATCTTCTTTGATTTCTTCCCTACATATTTTTTTGTTGGCTCTAACTACTTCTGAATACTTTCAGCTACAGAAACCATTCAAATATCAACATATTCACCTCTTTAATGACATTCCTGCTAACATTCAACCTTTTTATACCATTAATACTTTTTAAAGTATTAAACCTTTTCCAATTTTTTTTTACTTTACAGTCGATGGAAATAATCTTCAAATCCTGTCAAACTCATTTCATTTCATTTCAAAATTTATTTCGAACATGTAGAATACAAAAACAAATAAAGAAAAAGAGAACGATCATACCAACAAGTGGACAGCCAGAAAGAAGAAGTATTTACATACAATGAAAAGCTTAAGAAAAATAAGTTGTCAAACACTTGATGCCTTGATTTACATATTCGAAAAGGAGTGAGAAGAAGTACAAATTTATTTAATCCCACCCCTTCTCCATAAGTCATTAATTTATAATTTAACTCCACTTTGAACTTTGAGCATGTCTGAATCTCAGGAGATAAACTCACAGGACCTGTTCCGAGGATACTCAGAGACGGGAAACAACTACAGAACAAACCCCTCTATTCCTCCCAATATTTGTGCACATCATTGTCACAGGACAGACTGTGTGGACTCGCTGTTATATCCATTGCTAAAGATGTTGCATCCAAGATGAATTATACAGATCCTATTGCTGAGCTGAGTTTGCTGCCAAGAAAGCAAGATGATGACTTTTACGTAATTTATTCTATTTATCCTATGGTGAGTCTATCTCGCATATCTACACAAAATGACAGGATTTCTCACAGTGCTGCCGTACTAAAAATATTTCAGCATTTCCTTGTAGTGTCGCTCTACCGCCAGCCACTACTACGGACTGTGTCTTTGATGGTCCCTTTGCTTTCCCCACAGAACCTTTGTTTACACCTTCGAAGAGGAAGTTACACCAGTACTTTCACATCTGGAGGTTGTAGTCATACCCTAATACATGAGAACAGTAGGCTGTAGTGACCAAAACTGAAGTTAGGATGGGTGTGGTGCATTACTTCTATTACTTAGAAATATAACTTTTGTTTTGGGGAACAATGTACGTTTTGTACATTTAGAAGTTGCATAGTTTAACCCTTTAATGTGTCTTTTAATTCAGTTCAGCGCTGAACTGAATTATCCTGCATTTTATGTTCAAATAGTGTCTTACAAACAAGATGCATTCTTATTATTCCATTAAGATGCAGCTTTATTACAGGTGGTATCAGTCTCCAGATTATTTCTTGTGAGTGGTATGAAAAGTGCGCATTGTGTTGATGGCTGGACACAGTAACTGAACTAAATCTACACTGTAAAGAGACTGAGTCACAGATGTGTTGATGGTCTTTTCTGAGGCCATAGTTAGCAGTAGTGGACTATACATATTGGACTACATTATGTACTGTAAGGGTTTAAGTACAACACTAATCCACCAACTGCTACCTCAACATCCATCCATCTGAAACCACATTAGAAAATGTGTCATTTGGGATAGAGTTGTGTTCTGTACTCGGTGAAGTGTTTAACTAAAAGAAGCAGCAGCAGTATAATTAACAAAGAAACAAATAGCAATACACAAGATACTGTAGATACATTCTGCTTTCTTACACAACTCCTTCAGCCTGAGTCGCAAAGTGGAAATGTTCTGATGACACAACACTTCATTGTTCCCTTTTATGGTGGTGACAGCGTTGACACAGAGCGCAACTCAGTCCTGAGTGTTCAGGAAACCACGTCAGTATTACACTTGTTAGCCTCAGCTCTGACAGCGGGGGGATGTTTTACACATATCGACAAAATGTCGGTCATTTTCGTATGTCGTCCCCTGATTGCATGACGCTTCAAGGACCTCCTTTGATAGATTAAAGGTGCTCTATATGATATCCAGAGCATTACTTTAATATAGCAGCAAACAACTATTGTCTATGTAAAGATATAGAGGAGTAATGTCTACCGGAGCCTATGATATCACAGCATTAATATATCATCAACTATTGTCTATGTAAAGATATAGAGGAGTAATGTCTACCTGAGTCTATTACCCCTTTCACACTGAGGACTCAAGCAGGGTTGAACCAGGGTTGGTTGTGTGTATGGAAGGGTTAACCCACGTTGATCGACTCGCCTTTGCGACCCAGGTCGATAGGTGGGTCGGACCAGGTTCGATTTCGATGTGAACGGCACGGACCAGGGTCACTATCAAACGGGGCGGGACAAACCTATTCGGTTGCACATGAGGGCGCACGGTCCGTGACGTAACTGTCACAGTTCGCCGTGGCTCATAGACAAACGAAGGGACGGCAGCAGGAATGATTTCAGACACACCTCCATCAGTAGAAATGTCACAACTTATATTTTCTCTGATGACTTAAGTGTGTTTGTTTGATTTGTGGTCCTCTTGCGATTTAGCGTTTGGTTGTGAGCAAGCCTATGAACACCGTATCATTAGCTATATTTTGTGGGAAAAGGTAGATTTTGGTGAAATTTCAAGGAAGGTATTTTTTGTACTTTGGTACATTTTAAGTGGGTCTACTCCTTAAAAATTCAATTAATCTTTTTTCTTTTTTTTCAATTTATTTTTATATAGTGTCAAATCATAGGAGAAATTTTCTCAAGACGCTTTTCATATAGAGCAGGTCTAGACCGAGACCCAACAAGAGATCCCCCATGAGCATGCACTAGGTATGACATTAGCAAGAAAAAACTCCCCTTTAATGGGTAGAAACCTTGGGCAGAACCAGAACCAGAACCAGAACCAGGCTCTGGGTGGGCGGTCATCTTGCTCAACCGGTTGGGTTGAGAGAGAGAGAGGAAGAGAGAGATGCACAGCAACCACAATAATAGCACAACAGCTATAAGGAGTAATACAAATAGGACTAATAACAATAATCAATAGCAGTGGGTGATAGTAGTAATATCAGTAATAACAACAGTAAATGTCTTAATCCATGCAAAAAACCCATAAAAACACTATCAGATTAGAACCCATTAATTAATCATTAATTAACCCCAAATCTGGGGTTGATATTTATCAAGTAACAAGGCCAGGGCAATTTATACCTTAATTGAAAAATTAAGTAAGTAATTAAGTAAATCAGCGTAAATATGTTGAAATACCAAACGATTCTCATTCTTATTGGTTGCTCTAAGAGAAAAATATGTCTTTTTTTGTTTTTGTCATCAGGAGATGGATATGTGTTGGCTGTTTGTTCTGCTCCTGCTGATGGGCAGAGATGGTAAGTTTTAAAAAGTTAACATTACCTAATTTATTTGAAAATAAATCAATTAACTGTGTAATGCCAAACGGGGTCAGTCGTACTAGCAAACATACAGGCCCTGCAGTTCTTCAGAGCGTTTTATCTTCAGTTATTATGAGAGGCATAATATAAACAGTCAATGTCAATAATAAAGATTGTTCAGACCAAGTGATCATTCAGAGCCTCATTGTGAAAGTTGCATCCTAGTTCAAAACATGAAACGGTTTCGAGCTCACAGGCTCTTCACCAGAGAATGCATTTCTTTTTCCTTTTACTCTTTTTTTATCTTTGTTATTATTTACTATGTCACACGCATGGATTGTAATGGTTTTGTAATTTCGTATCAATGTTAAAGATTCTACAGGTATCGATCTGCCCACCCCTACAAAATATATTTCATTTCAATGCAAGATAAACATAAAAAAATATTTTTTTTAATTATCGGTGTCCATAGCACATTATTTCAATGTTCGAGTTTGAGTTGCGTCTCTTGAGAATTTGTTATGTTGTTGACTGAGTTAGTGTTTTTCTTTTGCAGGACTGTGCCAACAAGAGGAAGTGTGCACAAAGTCGTTGATCAACTCCTGTGGTGACTGTATCAGATCTGGGCCATACTGCGTGTGGTGTTACCAGCTGGTGAGAACCTCTGTAACCTACATACTGTCTCTACTCAGGAGTTTACCCCAGACTTCTTTAGACTTTTTGACCTCCACTACTCATATCTATTTTAATTACTAACATTACAGTATCTTACAGTTTCTTACATTCCAATGACATAGCCAATCATCCCCAGGGCACACCCCTAGTTTAATTACCGAATGCAACTAATGCTATGGCAAACGCCACATCCTGGTGCAGGCTTCTTATGAACAGATCATGGCTTCGGTGACAAAGACAATCTGAAGACATGTTTAAACTCAAAGCCCCTCTATCTCTCTCTTTTTCTTTCCCACAGTGTGACATAAACACAGACAAAATCTTTATAACTCTGCCCTGAAACACCACAATCAAAAGAATCTAAGTTTCTCCTCAAAGTACTTTACTATAGAAACACTATAGCAGCGCCTCGATGTAGTCTACCCTACCATCGAAAACACTGCGGCGACTTGCAGAAGCCTGCAAAGCTCAGAAGTGCCCTCTAGGGGGCCCTTCAGTGGAGAAAACGTGATGCAATGCCATATAGGCTGCCCTACATGCTGGAAAACCTTCTGCACGCTTCTCCCACCGCATGCAGCTGGTGCCCTTTTTATTTTTGTTGATGCCCCTCAGACAGGCTGATCCCATCACTGTCTGTGAGTTTGATGCCGGGGACAGACGGGGCACGTCAGGAGTGCGTGGCGGCTGCCTCGCGTGGCGGCTGTGTGATTCATGCGTTTGGTGGTCAGACCAGCTGCGTTTCTGCTACTGGGCTGCTGCCATCCCTTTCTTTCTACATAAAGTTTGCCTTTCATAACGGTCATTTAATTTCATTATAAATGTCATTTTTATTTATTTTAGCAGGAGAAAGGTTAAGAAACGTGTGGTTATTTGTAAATAATAATAATAATAATCCACAATTAAAACCCAGTACTATATTCATTCATGGTGCTCTGCAAGTCACTGCATGTTCTACAACACTGTCCTGCACATATTTCAGAATAAGTGTTAACAAATGAAGGAATTCTGTCCACAGAAAAAAAAAACGCTCGAGGGCTTTTATTCTGAAATGAAAGCAGGAAGTGTTGATTTAAAAATAAATCTTTACTTTTTTTCATGTCCATAACATATTCTACAGATACAGACATTGAAACTGTAGTACTTTGCTGGTATGATGTCAATATACAGTCAATAGATCATTTTCTGTTGTTGCTGTGAACCGTGCGGCTCGAGTCAAAAATAGGCGAGACCTCGAATCTCTAAAAGAGACGCAGCCGACACGTAGCCGAGCCGCACGTCTCATGCAGGCTCTGTGGCTGCTCAAACCTGTTAACACGGATGCCGAAATAAAAAACAACAGGTAACGCAGCAAGGTAACACGCTGCTCCCGCGGTTGGTCTGTCCTGGGCTTTAGAGCCTGGCCTGGCGTCCTCTTCTCTCCTTGTGTCAGCCACTGTGCAGCTCAGTGTTGGTTTCAGTTCATTTAGGTTAGCAAACAGATACAGACATAAATCAAAATACTTTCGGGATGAGGGTTACAGCATTCATTGCCCATCACAGTCTCAACGAAAGTTGCTCTTTGCATTCGTATGTAGCACACCAACATTTTAGGTAAGACCCGCCTTCTTGAAGGTTGGCAATCAATCAAAAATGAGAAATGATAACCTGAAACTTAACTATGATTGAAAAAAATGGCAAAAGTGACGCAGACTGGAAATAGTTAGGGAATAAAAACAGTATCAGTGTTAAAAAGTCAGCAGAGTGGTGTGATGAACATTATACAGATATTATAGTACAGATATTCGTTGAGACATTTGAAAACTGACTTTAACTTGAGTTTTATAGTATACTGTAGTTTGCTAAGACAAAATGAAAGGGAGTAATAGTAACAACATTATATGCAGACACAGATGAGAATGAACTTCGTATATCTTTAGTATAAAAGACAATTCTTATCTTTTTTTTTTCGTGTTTTTGCATTCCCTTTGTACAGAATTTCACCAAAGCAGGGGAGCAGGAAGCAGTACGCTGTGACACCAAAGCTAAGTTGATGGAGAGAGGCTGCAAGATGGAAGAAATCATCTCCCCAGAAAACAATGTAGACGTTGTAAAGGCAGATCCTCTGTCCGAGTCATTCAACCAACAGGAGCAACAGCCCGTCCAGCTGAGTCCACAGAGGATTAGTCTGAAACTGCGACCTGGTTAGTGGAATCAGTTAATTCCAGATCAGAGTAAAACTAAAGCAGTTTATCTGGATGTGTACAGGATTGGGCTGGGCAGTCAGAAATTCTAATAACCTTACTATGTTTTCATGTGTTTCAATATCATCTACCATCACATTGTATAAACTTAATGTCACTGAACTTCAAATATTCACACATGAGCATGGTAGCATTTTATTTTTGTATCTTTCTTTCATCGGTTTGTTTCTCCTCTGTGTTTACAGGGCTTCCTAACACATTCAGAGTTTCTTTTAAAAGAGTTCAGGGTTATCCAGTTGATCTCTACTACCTGATGGACCTGTCTTACTCCATGAAAGATGACTTGGAATTTGTCAAAGAGCTGGGACAAAGTCTTTTCGCAGCACTGAATAAAATCACTGACCATGCTCAAATAGGTAATAATCAATCTTAATAAGGCAACTTGAATTTGTCCAAAATACTAATATTTATTATTTGATAACACTTTAGAATACAGCCACGACTTAAAGTGTAATTATCTTGTACATATCACGTATCAATAAATACATATTGGGACACATACTGTAGGTCGGTACAAGGAAAGAAGACAAGGGGTTTGTTTTTAGGAGGGACTTAACATAATACTAAAAATGGGGCTGTGGAACGACGGAGAATAATGTTGAATGGTGCATGATTCCAACCAGAGGGTCAGCAGCCCTTTACTTTGGTCCACAGTGTCTTGAATTTAGGGCATATACTAAGATAATGCTCTCTGGAGCAGCAAAAATAGACCAGATGCAAACACACACTCTGGCTAGAACGGCAGCATATCGTCTCCAGTAGCCACAAAGATCTTGTGTATACCCTCACTGTACTCCCTCCCTTGTACTTACCGGTATGTATTTTGTTTGTATCTTATGTGCACAAACTATTTACTCAAAAAGTACGTCTGTAATCTAATGTGATGCATTTTATTTAAGTTTGTTATTTATGAATGCATCTCAATGGTCTCAAATGTTTGATAAATCTTTCCAATAAGGAAAAAAAAAACAAGAATAAGTAATCAATAGCTGTTTCTATATCTACAGGATTTGGTGCCTTTGTTGATAAGACCGTCCTTCCTTACACGAACACCAACAAGGAGAAACTGTTGAAGCCATGTGATGAGAGTGACCAGCAGTGCCAGGCTGCCTTTGGCTACAGACACGTGCTTAGTATGACACCAAGGCAAGATGAGTTCAACAAAAAAGTGACTGAGCAGTTCATTTCTGGGAACTTGGACTCTCCAGAGGGGAGTCTTGATGCCATGATGCAGGCTGCCGTATGTGGGGTAAGGACTCAACCAAAGAGATAACTATGTACTGTGAGTAACACAATAGAAAAGCAAGCATGGGTTTATTATTAGAAAAGACTTAAACTAGAAAACCTTCTGTTTCCTAACCCTAACCCATTCAAGTAGCAGTACCATGTATAACACTCATTCTAACGTCAATTGTAATGTTATTTTTATAACACGACCACTGTATCCTGACAGTAGTGCATGAGACAAGTAATCATGTTCCTCTGCATCCTCCGGTGCTCCTGATGGCTTTTGCAAGTTTTCTCCGCGCCTCAACCAAAACCAATTAGAGCCAAGCTGGACCAGTCTCTAAGCAGCTGTCAATCACCGCTCACGAAAACTCACAAACTCCAATCAAACGGTCAAACTAGGCAACGCTGATCAAATATAAATACAGATTCTGGTACTGTAATGACTATTTCACTCCTCAAATGTCTTCATAAAAATATTTTAGTGTTCTGTTTAGCTGTGAAATGAGAAAGTCACCATGTTGAAAACATCCATCCATCCATTATCTGTAACCGCTTATCCTATTCAGGGTCGCGGGGGGGGCTGGAGCCGATCCCAGCTGACATTGGGTGAAGGCGGGGTACACCCTGGACAGGTCTCCAGACTATCACAGAGCTGACACATAGAGACAGACAACCATTCACGCTCACATTCACACCTACGGGACATTTAGAGTCAACTATTGGACCCGAGACACGGGGAGAACATGCTAACTCGACACAGAAGGGCCCCAAGCCGGGTTTGAACCTGCGACCCTCTTGCTGTGAGGCGACAGTGCAAACTCAAACCAAAACCAAGCAAGTAAAACTTTCTCAATTTACAGTTGAACAGTACATTACAAGATGTTTCTGAAAACATTTGAGGAGAGAAATAGGCATTACAGTAACAATATTGAGTCATATTTGATCAACGTTGCTGTAGAGACTATGATTTTTCGGCGCTGTGAAATCTTACAAATACCATTAGGAGCACAGGAGGACACAGAGGAACATGACTTTTTTCACAGATTATTGGTCTCATGCACTACTCTCAGCACATAGTGACAGTTTTATAAAAAATAACTCTTTTTTTTATCATATTTGCTCAAAGTTACCGGTTTCAGCTTTAAGACACTATTGATGATAGAGGTCCATTTACAGACATTCTCATAATCATTTCATTATTTGTGAGCACTTTATCACACCAGAGAAAATAAATAAATTCATAAAGTTCAGTAAAGTGCTGCATGACCTGCTGTTAATACACTTGTCCTTAATGGGTCCTTGAAGCACAAGTGATGCAGTCAGAGCTGATCTGAGGTCTGCTGTCCAGCTGCCGTCTATGAGAACCGGCTGTCAATCACTCGCAAACTCCGACCAAACGGTCAAACTAGGCAGCGCTGATCAAATATGAATCAATATTCTGTTACGTTAATGCCTATTTGTTTAGCTGTAAAATGAGAACGTTTGTGAAGCCACCGCCATTGTGAAATCTGTTGAAGGAACGCAAAGATCCGGTCACATGACCGGAGCACAGCCAATAGGAACGCTCTCTCAATGAAATGACCTGTCGTTGGTTAAAGTCTCCCGTCACGGGCTAGATTATTTAAAGCCTGAAAACAGAGCCATGAGGAGGTGCAGAAGTCTAGTTTTCTCTCAGAACACTTGAATTACAATATGCTGAAAGGTTATTATGGAATTTTTTCCCAATGATGCCAAAAATATACTGCCTACTGCCACTTTCTTCTGAAAGCCTAGACTTAAGAGGTGGGATGCAAAAGGTTTACAACATACCCCAGGCAGCAAAGCAAGGTACTGGGGTATAAAGGTATTTTGTAGGAGGCAGAGAAGGGCAATCACATTTTTTTTAACCCAATAAGTGTTAAAAGTTCCTAAAACATATTGTTGTTCAGGACAAAATAGGTTGGAGGAACAGCAGCACTCGACTGATTGTGCTGACCACTGATGATGGATTCCACATGGCCGGCGATGGAAAACTAGCCGGCATACTGGAACCCAATGATGAACGGTGCCACATGGAACACAACCTTTATACCAAGAGCACTGTTATGGTATGTATGGGATCACGTAAAGGACTCAACAATCAAAAGGGTTGCAGTGCCATGTTATCATAACTGATGGGCAAAACTATAAAAAATAACACCCATGTTGTAATAAATTACAAGTATCCATTTTCATTTCTATCGCCACACTGATTCCAAAAAGGTGAAACATTGACATTAGGTTTACAAACTGTCACTGATTTCTATGACTGTTGTGTGCAGGACTACCCATCTGTTGGACAACTGGCTATACAGCTGAAAAAAAACAATATCCAGCCAATATTTGCGGTGACAAAAAATGTGAAGAGTGTGTACAAAGTAAATTTACCTTTTATTTCTGTACCTAATTTTATTTATTTATACAGTACACATTATATTGTTACTACGATGGATTTTTCATTTGACCTTGTTATTTCAGGAACTCTCTGGGATGATTCCAAAATCAGAGGTGGGAGTTCTGTCAAAGGATTCTACAAATGTTGTTGAATTGATTGAGAGGGCCTACAGCGTAAGTTGTCACTTTGCTACCTTTCTCCTTTCGTATGCATGCGTAACAGTCCTTTGTGACCAATGTATTATTTTCCACATGATTTTGTGCTATTTTTTGTCTATATCTCACAACCCTCTAAAATGTGTACCATGACAGAGGTTGTCCTCCAAAGTAACTTTGACCCACGACAATCTGCCTGATGACGTGAGAGTTGTCTACACCCCTAAATGCAATAATCCAGGACCAGAAAGCGAGACTGAAGGGATTTGTGACAATGTACCAGTGGCAACGGAGGTCAGTTCTTTTTGTGTTTTGTTTTTTTTACTTTTCATGGTGGTGTTCATGTGTCAAATACACATAGTTCTTGGTTCTAACATTGTAATGGAAGCTCCACATGTCCACATTGTGATTCTCATTAAAAAGTCATCCATCAATCCAGATCCTGGTGGCCCCCCAGACTAAGTAGGTAGCCCAGATATCCTTCCCCCTGGCCCCCCTCCTCCAGTTCTTCCGGGGAGATCCCAAGGCCTCTCCAGATCAGATGGGATACATAATCCCTTCACCATATTCAGGGTCTTTCCCCCCCAGAGTCTCCTCCCAGTTGGGCATGCCCAGAGTAGTGGTTCTCCACCAAGCTCCCTCCAGATGTCTGAGCTCTTCCCCCTATCTCTAAGTTTGAGCCCAGCAACGTTGTGAAGGAAACTCATCTCAGACACTTGAATTTGCAAACTCAAATTCTTTTAGTCTTTGCCCAAAATTCATGATCATGAGTGAGGGTTGGGACGTAGATCGACCAGTAATTCAAGACCTTAGGCTGAGTACTATGGCCTCGGACTTGGAGGTACTGATGCCAGTGCGTGTTGGAGGTCACAGCCTGATGAAGCTAGCAGAGATACACGCTCTTAACCTTGGCAGGAAAATTGACAAGGCACAAATCTGGCAGAGCCCAACACAAACTGAGAATGAACTTGACTTCCTGCCAAGAAAGTAGACACAGCTCTCACTTCAGTTATACCATAACCAAATGGGCCATAGTAATGGCACTGACACTTCATACCCCCACATTCCCCTCGTCAGTATCCTTGCAATTGCAAAGAGCATGTCCACTGTTCCACAACCAGGAAGTAATCTGCATTGCCTCTCCTCAATCTGAGGTTCGACAATTGGTAGAGGTCTCTGAGGAAGTCAAACAATTCAGAGGCAAGGCATCAGGCATTGAGATGCTGAAGTCTCTAGACATTGTTGAGCCTGTGCAGGCCAGGGTGGCCAGGGCCAGGTTTTTTTAAAGGGACCAGAGGCTCCCAGCGAAAGATAATGCCACAGTGGTGGAAAAGAGGATCCAGCTGATTGTAGAATCTCAGATTCAGGAAGAGCCGAGAAGGAGAGCTCCAATACACTGAATATTAATACCCATGTTTAAAATGTTGTAACAAATGTATTACACTTCTGACTTTACAATCCTTACTGCCCTCTCCAGATTTCCTTTGATGTCACAGTGACAGCCCTCTCATGTATGGAGGAGAAGTCTTTCACTATCAGACCACTGGGCATTAAAGACACATTGACGGTGACCATATCTACAAATTGTGAGTGTCAATGTAAGGACCCGCAGGACACAAACGCACACTGCAAGGACAAGGGAAGAGTCAGCTGTGGTATTTGCAGGTAAGCTTTATACCTCCTACACAATGATTTCATAAAAAAAGTAGAGCATTTGGTCTTCGCCAAAAAATTGCGAGCATCAGTCATTTGTTCAAACATGTAAAATGACCTGTTCTCCTGACAAGCAAACTCTTTTGCGAATAATGACCGACTGTCCTCTGTCAGGAGCAAAAAAATGCGTAGCATAGCTTGATGTCGTAGCTTTGTGCAAACTATCCTCTGATGCACGGGCGCGACAGTCCAGAGACAACCAATCACACTCTCAGGGAACATGGTGCCACAGCTGTTTTCTACTCCAGCTCAACTATGTAAGCAGCACTTCAACGAAATGGGCGAAATGCCGATCGTAGCGATCAATGGTTACTCTATTCCAGTGGTGGACTCAGGCCTCCATCAGACAGAGACATGTCGCTAAAAAACATAGTTTTCCTACGGTACAGCACGCCTGGTGTGCACTCCTCTCTTGCGCTGTTGTTTTCTAGCATTTTTTAGAAAGCGTATTTTGTGCTGCGCCTGTAGCGACGCGTCTCTGTCTGAGGCTGTCTGAGGGGCAGGGGCAGAAAAAATAAAAAGGGCAAATTCACAGGTGAATTTCAGGAAACTTGAGCTGTTATTAAGATATGACACAAAGTCCATCATTTTCCCTTGTGTCCCCTCTCAAAATAGTACGATGTCATCGTTAAATCTGAAATCTGAGATAAGAAAACAAAAACGGATCAGTTTTTATAATAAAATGCATCATAGAGCGAAGAAAGCTGTGACTAGCTCTTTTTTGTGTTTTTGTCACGGTTTGTATTTTTCTTTGCTGATTTGAGGTTTTATCGCTCTTTCTAACATGTCCTCATTCAGCTGCAACGAAGGCTTCATCGGTCAGTTCTGCGAGTGCTCCATTGGCAACAAAGACGAGCGAACCCTGCGTGCATCCTGTCAGAGGCTGAATGGCACCGAGTGCGAGGGTCAAGGAGACTGCGTGTGTGGCAGGTGCCAGTGCCACACCACAGTGACCGGAAGCAGTTACCATGGTGACTTCTGCCAGTGTGACGATGAGCACTGTGAGAGGTTCCAGAATAAACTATGTGGAGGTAGAGTTTCAGTCATTTCCAAATTATCTGGATTTTAAAGTTTTACAGCCAAACATTTTCCATTATGGTTTAACAGATATGTAGAAGTATTTGTCATCCCTCTTTAGCTCCTCTTCCAAGGTTTTTGCCATTGTTGTGATTTTTTCAGACTCTAGTGCTGACCAGATCTACTGCCCCCCACTATTTATGGGCTTAGGTGCACCTTGCAGATACTTGGCATTAATTCCCGAGTTTGTTCACAAACCACCCCTCAGTTGTAATGCAGGTGATGTGAGGTTGCAAAGTACAGCTTTCTAACTGTTCTCTCCATTTCTCTCAACTTGTAGGAAACGGCAAGTGCAACTGTGGCAAATGTGAATGCGATTCAGGCTTCGAGGGCTCAGCCTGTCAGTGTAAGTCGTCTGTGGAAGGCTGTCGTACCCCTGAGAACACCGTGTGCCATGGTAGAGGGACCTGCAAGTGTAACCGCTGTGAATGTATCGAGGGATACCAGCATCCACGATGCAAGACATGCCTCGGCTGCCCTGACCCTTGCCAGACCAAACTGTAAGGAGTCCAAACTTCTACTTAACCTTTACTTTCAAATTATTATTGAAGGTTTGATTCATCAAAATTACAAAAAAAAAGACTTCCCAGTATTAGGTCATATATCAACAAAGTAGCTCCACTACTGACCTAATTATTAACTATTGCTATTAATCTTGTTTTCAGGAACTGCATTGAATGCCGCGGCTTTCAATCAGGTCCCTTTGAAAAAAACTGCAGTGAGGCTTGCAGCCAGATTAATTCCACGATGGTAGATCAGTTCAACATACAAAGCAAGAAGTGCCATCAGAAGGACTCGGAGGGCTGCTGGATCAAATTTAATCTGGCACAGTTGCTCGGAGTGGACAACTACTACGCTGAAATTATGAACCAGAGAGGTAAGCTGCTGATGAAATACAGAAAACGCTTCAGAGCTGTCAAACTCTTAAATGTAAGTTTTCATTGGTTCTGCTATTTGGAAACATTAAACAGGACTGAGACTGCCAGGCTAGGCTGTTAGGCTACTTAGGAGTAGCTGTGATATGGTCACAATCATATGATAATTCTAACATGCTGATGTTAAGCAGGTGTGATGTTTATCATGTTCTTGCATGCTTACATTTGCTCATTGGCACCATGGATGTATGAAGAGAACATGATTCAGCGTTGGAGGCTCCAGTTCACATCTATGAGAGCCGGAATGACTCGACTGCCGAGTGATAAAGAACCCGGATCTTCCACATCCATTGGGCCCATAGAGCAGGCGCTGTAGCGTTTCCTTTAACCCCACCACCCAGCCCTCCCTCCAGCCTCGGTCTGGGTCTCATTCACATGAACAGAGGAAGGAAAATAACTCTGCATTCAGCTATTAGTGCATTTTACAACTTTTAGGACCTAATGATTTAAATAAGGGCTATTCAACTGTTCATACTGGGAAGTTGATTCACCTAAAAAAAAATGATCCGCCGAGTTACAGACCTCTCTTTACCAATGTAAGTCTTTTTGGGCCCAGTGGCGTCACGTGACGGACACGGAAGTTGTAGTACCGTCGTTTGGCCACTATGTAAAATTTGCTTTAAAGCCCGGTGCGCTTCTTGGAGGCTTGATTAGCTATAAACACAGCTGAGGCTGATGGGAAGTTTAGCAGGTATTTGGTCATAAACTAGGCCTATTGGACAAATTAAAATGTTGACTTGATGATGGTGTTAGATGAAAAGTCAGAGGATCATCAAAGCTGTTACAATCCTGAGGTGAACATGGATGTTTGAACCAAACTCATTTTGTTGAGGACAAGTGGTAGACCGACGGACCTGGAACGGACCAACAGGCAGACCTAAATTGCCACCGCTAGAAAATTCAGCAGACATACATACATTCATTCTTGCATTTGGATATGTGAAAAATGTCTGTAATTTATCCCTCTTCCTCCAGAATGTCCGGAACCACCCAGCGTCATAGCTATCATCGGAGGCACCGTTGCGGCGGTGGCTCTCATTGGCATCCTGCTGCTGATGATCATCAAGGGACTTCTCCACCTGAAGGACCTGAAAGAGTTCAAGAAATTTGAAAATGAAAAGAAGAAATCCAAGTGGGCAGAGGTGAGAACATGTATTTCTTTTATTATCACTACTAACAAAAATAAAAAACTAGAAATAAAAACATTTTAAGAGCAAGAACTTTCATGTTGGTGTCATTTTGCCACATTATCAAGTGTTGTGTATTGAAAGCCTCCTTTACGGTTTGAATGGCAAGATACATGATCCACTCTGTAGAAAAACATTCAGTTTGGAGCATTCTGCAGTACAATTATGTAAAGATGTGCTACTGCCGGAAGTAGCGTCCCACCATGACCTTTCATTGAGTTACTACAACTGCCACAACTTGACTTGAAGGTTTAATTGGAAAAGAGTTGGAAAGAATGATCCTGAAGGAGAAACAGTTATTAATTATTCATACATTAATCGTGTTGTGCTTTATTATTCCAGTTGATGTTGTGCTCACATATTAAATATTACTAAACTACTACTACCGTACTTACACAAGTGTGTTCACACTCAAAAGTATGGCAAAATGCGGTGCACCCGAAGTACCCGGATGTTGTACTCATAACTGTCAAAACGTTGGTTGTGGAACGCTGGATACTTCTCACCCTCAACAGTCGCCATCTTTGCTACATAGCGGAAGGGGGAGGGGCCACCGACCTATTTCAAACTTGTGAAAATGGCGGGCGAGGAAGCTGCAGCTGTTGTGATTTTAACGGCAAACACAGAACTATACAACATGAAGTTATACTATATATGTGTTTTTTTCACTATAATGTAGTCGGATAGAAGCCATTATTGGGTTGAGTTATCCATCTGAATTGAATTATTAAATCTTAAATCTCCCTTTTAAAGGGACTGTTTGAACAGATAAAAAATGTGTGATTAATTTGCGATTAATCGATATTAAATATTTTAATTGATTGACAGCCCTAGTTATTATCGAAGGAAAGAAGAAACATCAATACAACATTATGAAAGACCAGCCTTTTTTGTAAAGTGCTTGTTCAATATCATGTGAAATCTTGAATTTCAGTGACTTGAAGACAATATTTTAAAACAACATAGATGAAAAGAAACTAAATATTTGGATTAATCTCTGTTGCCAGGCTGACAACCCCCTGTTCCAGACTGCCACCACCACTGTCGCCAACCCGACCTTCACTGGTGAATGAGGACGACCTCTGTGACCAACCCGACCTTCACTGGTGAATGAGGACGACCTCTGTGACCAACCCGACCTTCACTGGTGAATGACGACGACCACTGTGACCAACCCGACCTTCACTGGAGAATGACGACGACCGCTGTGACCAACCCGACCTTCACTGGAGAATGAGGACGATCACTATGATCAATCCGACCTTCACTGGAGAATGACGACGCCCGCTGTGACCAACCCGACCTTCACTGGAGAATGACGACGACCACTGTGACCCACCCGACCTTCACTGGAGAATGACGACGATCACTATGATCAATCCGACCTTCACTGGAGAATGACGACGACCGCTGTGACCAACCCGACCTTCACTGGAGAATGACGACGACCGCTGTGACCAACCCGACCTTCACTGGAGAATGAGGACGATCACTGTGACCAAACCGACCTTCACTGGAGAATGATGACGACCGCTGTGACCAACCCGACCTTCACTGGAGAATGATGACGACCGCTGTGACCAAACACAGCTGTGGCGAGAGTTGTATGTTAGGAGAGTATAATTTGTAATGCTATTTGCAACTGTCCACATTCACATTTATTTACTGGCATTAATGGTGACTTGCTTGTCATTTACCGTCTCCACGATTGCGGTTGCATTTTTATTTCTTTACATATTATTCCAAAAAATATGCATATTGTTGCTTATTGCTTGTAATATTTACATGTGATATATTGTAATGCATGTCGCTCATAATATATACAGTAGGAGAGAAGGGCAGAAGAAGGGCAGCATTTAATGATGTGTAACATACATACATTAGAATATTGATACTTATTTTATGGTTCAACACAGTTTCTCTGTTGATGCTTGTAGTGATTTCTAAAATGATTGCTTCAAAATGTTTGTGAAATACAATTTGAAGTTGAGGCAAAATGAATGAACAAAGATCAGAAAATTAAACATTTTCACAATTTGTTATTTTAAATGTCATACTGTATATACTAGGTACGATTTAAAGCTGTTTCTGTCCAACACACAACAATAAATGCAATATTCAGTCTCCTTTTAGCTTTGGTCTGGTCTCTTCCAGCTCCTGAATGCTCCACTATGTTCACCAGTGAGTGGCTAACTATCCATCTAGTGTCTCCTTTCTTCTCAGGCCTGCTGTGAGTGACAACACAACTGGGTTTCATTTAGAATGGTGGAACATACAGTTCAGAGAAATTGTTCATGGTTCAGTGTTCATATGGACAAACTCACACTGACGTTACGTTCATTTCTACACAGACTGGAAAGTCATCTTCATATTCCACCCAGCTGTTAAAGTAGAATCACTTTTGGGATGTCTGCATGGTGAAATGAACATCAGTCCCACCGGTCCGTATATTAGACAGTATTCAGTCATCTGACCCCTTTACATCCTCCACACTGAGTATTAACTCTATACACTCACTTAGTAACCACCCGTTGCTGTCATTCAGTACTTCCTCCATTAACTGTCCTCAGGGACACACTTTACCGCAACTGCCTGGGGCCTCCAACTGAAAGGGCCCCAAACATCTATAGATATATTATGATGTTTACATATGAAAAGTATTGAATTGTTACTATTGTAACACATTGTAATCTTTGTCTGTCTCTATGTGTCAGCCCTGTGATAGTCTGGTGACCTGTCCAGGGTGTACCCCGCCTTCGCCCAATGTCAGCAGGGACCTGAATAGGATAAACGGTTAATGGATGGATGGATGTAACTCTTTGTACCCCAAAGTAACTTACAAAAGCCCCCAAAGCTCTTAAGAATATGCAACTCAACGGTATACTACTAATTGTGTATGGAGGACGGAACCTGCCAAAATAAAAAATAAATGAATAAATAAATGACTCGATAATTAAATAAATATGCCTTTAAAAGTAGCAAACATATTAAAAATAAATGTAGTCATTAATTAATTGATAAAATGTGACATAGATTGATATTTCTCTTTAATTTGCTTTTTTATTTTTTATTTACCTTTGTATTAAATCCCTTATTTGTGTACTCTTCTGTTTATTTTCCAATTTTATTTATTTATTTTTAAGAAATGGTAAATTTATGTATTTATTTCTGCATTTCTTTTTTATTTCTTTTTAAATGTATGTATTTATGTGTTTAAGCATTTTTTTTTATTAATTTATTTCTGCATGATTTTCTCTTAGCATTTCACCCCTTATTTATTTCCCTAAACTTATTTAGCTCCGTTTTCCTATCTTTATACATTTATTCATATATTTGTTTTTACATTTCTTCATGTATTTCTGCTTCATTGTGCAAATAAGGGGGCGTTGCTTTCATGTTGTGTCATGCTTCAGTCTTAGCAATCAAACTCAGAACAGGTAGGAAGTAGCAGGTATTTCCACAGTGTTCAATCAAGTGTGTTTGGAAGCGTAAAAAATGTCATTGAATTCATCTATAAGTAGATTGTTGCTGGATTAGTTTGTCCTTCAAAGCTGCTTTAAAGTTGATCTAGTTGTCCTTCAGCCCAAACCTCCTTAACCTGAACCTGAACATGAAGTAATTAACAGATGCTAATGACACCTTTCCCTATATGGCACCGATAGAAAAAGGATGAGTTTGAGAGATCATCACAAAGAAGATCAAGTATCTTTACATGATAAACTAGATTATACAATACATTTTAATCAGTAAACCTAGTTTGGGACGTTATGAACAAAATAAATATATTCAGCTGAATTAGAAATACAAATTGGATAGAGTGGGATGCAAACAATTTAGTTACATTTGACTCGTTTTAATAAACGATAGTATTATTTAGATAATACTAGATATGAGACATATAAAGATGAGGTGGCATCATATGACTGCTGATGATGGTTTCACTCTGATCATGTTGCCTTTATTTTAAAATAAGAAAACAATTATTTAAGATAATTAATAAGAGCCAACCTATCTTGATCATGATGACATCATGTTGGCCTGGTTAAGATACACCGGTCAGGTAAGACTCGTTCCTTGTTAACAAAAAACCAAGACACAATTCAAGGGATGTTTGAAAAACAGGCTGCTTCAATTTTTATTGTTGGATGAGGAGAACTACAGTAGTCACCCATTGTCTACTAATAGAGACACGTACTCTGTCAATGTGTGTGTGTGTGTGTGTGTGTATGCGTGTGTATGTGCCACCACCACCTTTGTAGAACTCCAACAGCTACAGACACATAGTCCTCAGCCAGCAGCTGCAAGCTGTTTGATGAAATATTTTATACATCTAAAACAAAAATGTCTTCATTCTTCATTGTTAGCTATTAATCTGCATGAGTCTCTGGCAATCAGCCAATCACCTTTCAAAAGTTAAACATTTCCAAAACACAGCGACTCCATAAAATAATGTGAAGCCAGGCTCAGATTACAACATCTTCAGAGGCCTGTACTACGAAGCAGGATTTAGCGTTAGCGAGGTAACTTCAGGGTTTCAGGGCGTCCTACGAAGGTGGATCACTTCTTACCGGGGTAGATCGCCATGGTAACTGATGCTGAACACCTAACCTGCTCCAGATAAGAACTCAACTCGTATAAAAGCACCGCCTACTGACCAATCAGAGCTCGGTGCGCAGATCGTATGATAATATTACACACATATGAAGAAGTTTAAGTCATAATCCAGACTAAAAACAACACAGTTTAAACTGACAGATGCAGGAAGGACAGCTGGCTGTATGCTGTGGGTGTTTACCGCTTTGAATTATATTTTTATATATTTATTTTTTTACTCCCTCTTGAGTCCGTTTCACACCACCAGAGTCGTGACGCAGCCAAAAGAAGGCTGAAATAGTCATAAATAAAAATGATAAAGTGCATAATGAAGTGTAATCCATTATTCTTCTAAAATCTATTTTATCTAGACGACTATATCTGACTTTTGAGTGTTCCGTTAAATTCATAAGTCTGTTAATTTACGCACTCACACATCGGGAGTTTTTTTCTTTTGCCAGCTGTCCTTCCTGCATTTGGCAGCTTCAACTGTGTTACTTTTAGTCTGGATTATGTGTTTCACTTCTTCGTATTTGTCTAATATAGTTTGCTCTTCCTTTGTAAAAGGTGCCGCTCTGCCTGTCTGTCCGCATGTCTGTAGTCTTGTCCATATCTGTGATCGCGCTCGTAGCCAGACTGAGAAACCCTGGGTTGATTTACCGAGTTGATAACCACCTTCGTAGGACCGCTTAGCGAGATCTCGTTTGTTAGGGTTAGTGAAGCCAAATAACGAGAAGATACCCCGGGGTATGGTGAACTGGCTTCGTAGTACAGGCCTCAGGTCAGGTCAGCGGTTTATTGTTATATATTTGGTGGCAGCAGGTCAGTTTTAAACCTGTCCGCCTGCTGGATCTGACAATGCTGAAACATGAGAGGATGCTGGTGTAGCCTGAGCCTGGGATTTGGAGACAGAATCGTGTCATAATCAACACAAAAAACACTCAGCTTAAGCCCAAAGGAGGTTCTGTTGATTATTATTGATGTACCCATGCAGGCGAGGTGCAGGGGGCGCAGGCCTGGAGCACAGTAAGAGAAGAAGAGAACAAAAAGGATCAGCCCTACAGTAAGTGCAGCAGAAACCTTCAACCGGTCGGACTGAACTAATCACACCAGGAGAGCGAGAGGACGGGGGGAGAGCTGCCGTCAACTGCGCTACATCTGCTGGGTGGAGTTCCCGTTCCAGGTGTTGTTGTCATCCTCGCTGTCTTCTTGAGTCCTGAGCCGGCAGATTTTCCCGTCCTTCTTGAAGTCCTTGGGCCGCTTCTCCAGAGTGTGCTTGGTGAGACTTTCTCTGAGTGGAAAAAAAGGCAGGGCACACAGGGAGTGAATCACCACATACACAGTACTGACTCAATAATATCAGCCTGTTGCACAACAACGTCTATGTGAAGTTTGCTACTGGTCACACCACTAGTGAATAAATACAAATAAATAAGACATAGCAGCAGAACCCTGATTCACTGTTGTATTGCTTTTTATCTGTAAGAGAATGAGTGTTCTATTAGTTCCTTCATAAGTTAAATAATGTTTTAAGCTCTCATCACACACACACATAGGCACTAAATGCTGTGTGGGATTGTGTTTGTTATACCCTGAGAAAGTGCTGCTAACACTGCTGTCAAGTCCATGTGACTCCTGGTGTGTTCTGGAAACAGTGTTGACCAATAAAGACACAAACAGAGGAGCATTCCTTCTATTACAGCCAAGCCATTTTTCTTCTGGTGGATCATGAGAACAATAAGATTAATAAGCACAGAAACTGTCTCTGTCACCGAAGCTGCAATGTTGTCTGGTGTGTGAGGGTTTAGTTGTTCTCTAGCCCACTTCAGTTATATACATATGATGTCTGATGACCATCTGCCAGAAAAAAACGTACCAATCCACTCGTAACCATGTGATAAACGGCTGATTCCGTTTGATTCAGCTAGGATTCAGATTTGTATTTGTGTTTTTATGCGAGTTCCCGGGTCAGAGTTTCCATCTAAATGTGCCAGTTTTTTCAGCTTATGTTGTGTAGATTTCAGATCACATTTGACGGCTTAATACATTTTAGAGGAATGATGTTAGGCCGATCTAGGCCTGTGGTGTTGCTGCTTCCAGCTTTCTTGAGAACCGCTCATACAAACAACTTCACACTCGACCCTGTGCTTCCTTTGGTCCTGAGCAATACACTTGCGACAATTGTGTTACACTGGCTACCCACTGTCAGAAACACTGGTGAAATACACTGTGGTTCACAGAAAAAAAAACCACTTCCAGGTCGGTTGCACGCAGTCAGAAACATCTGTGAAGTACACGTAGCGGAGGTCATTAGTCGCTTGTTTCGACATAACCACTGCGGTTATAAAGTAGGGCACTGCGGTTATAAAGTAGGGCATAGATATATAATTAGCGGAGGTATTTTGTTGGTGGAAACGTTGTTTGTGTCATAAGTTACTATCAAGTCTGACACCAGGGAAATACAGTCTCCTTACTCCCGGAGGAAAAACACACCAGCAGCTTACTCACTGTCGCTGTAGACAACACGCTGGACTCAGTCTGCAGAGCCCTGTAGCCCCTCCCCCGCTGCTGCACGATCGCTGTGTGCTTGTTTATTCAAAGTTTATTAATACTGACGGTGTCACGTGTCCAAATTGCACCAAAGCACTCCCCTGGGTCCCCAGCAAAACACCCACCGAGTGTGAAGTCGATCGGATGAGCGGTTGGCGAGATATGTGAAGGACATTCAGACAGACGGCTGTATACTGAATACTACATGCATTTCTATCTGAACTCTACCTCTTTGTTTTGTCGGAGGCTGATGCCGAGTTTGTGTAAGAGTTGGGCTGGTGGCCGGGGCCTCTGGATGCTGCTCCAGGAGGGGGCGGGGTTACAAACAGGAAGGAGCTGAGGAATCTCCATACAGCCAGCAGAGGGTAGAGGATTGTGCCCAGAACTGCCCAGATCCCACCTTCAGAGGACTGGACCACTGAGTTAGCGGGCCTGCTGGACTGCTGGAAGGGAGAGCATCGAAAATAATGTTGATACAAGAGGCACGTTTAAGGTAAGTTTCAACATATGCTAAGCTAAGCTAAGCTCTCAACACAGACATGAGACTGATGTCAGATCATTTCCCAAAATGTTGAATCATTCCTTTAACACCAGTGCGACTGAAAATGGCAGTTTAAAATGTCACAGTAAATCATCATGGCGGGCTAGAGGAGGATTAGAGGGCAGGTTTCACTCCGATACGTGATGATCGTGATTTCTTGCCAGGTGCAACAGACTCTAGCTTCCGGATTTGGGCAACTAAAGGCATTTCTAATCCGTGTTATTTATTTGATGGACCCACTTTAATGTCTTTTAGTCAATTAAACAAAAGACAAAATATTAAAAAACAGGGATTTTCATGTTCCTTACAGATAAGAGATGATGTTTGGAGGGACTCTACACTATCTCCAATCAAAGTTCTTCATGCAAAGAGAGGCAGCTTTTCTCATTACAGGTGGGCAGTTCTATAAACCACAGTATGCTCAAAGAGTACGTTACTACAGGCACCCTTCACTTAAAGGAACTTAATATAGAAATTACAATGAATGGGATGATGCCTGGGAGAGTGTGACAACCTTAAGCATCTGTAATAGAATAAAAGCTCAACTCATCCTCATCCCGATGCCATTAAGTTTGATGCTAACTTCTCTCGTCTATGTCTCAAGTGCAAAATAGAGACGGGTAGTCTCACTCGTTGCCTGTAGTCTTGTTGGAAAATTCAGAGGTTTTGGCATATTATAGAGCAGGCAATTAATAAAATCTAGAAAGTGATCCAAAATGCATGCCACTTGGGATACCAAATGACTTTATGGCTGATCAATAAAGTGCATACTTTACTAGACATAGCCCAACTAAAACACAGTGGCATAAGGTCATACTCGAACGTGTTTCGTTAGATCACTTGAAAATGATCAGGTATCTCTTATCTATAGGTATCTATTTGGATCATTCAGGGGCGACTCTGGTCTACTCACCGGCAAAAGCACGAGGGAGGCACTCGGAACCAGTTCCAGCTCCAGCAGAGTCTTGTCCAGGTCTTCACTGGTGAACTCCCGCCGAGGGAACATGGTCGCCAGGGAGAAGTTACCATAGCGGTTTCCCACTTCCTGAGACAGAACCAGCATGAAACATTATTACAAGATGTGGAAACAGTGGGTCCTTTTCATTATGCTAACGTGTCTCCTCGATTCCTTTCCTTGCGTCTTAGTCCCTCCTACCGGGGATGCATGAGGAGACTTAAGGAAACCATTTGATGAGAGAGGAAATACGTCTTTAGAGACATGAGACGTCTTTTCCTCTGAAGCGTCATGTGAAGCAACGTATGTTTCTGATGACGGCGGTGATACACCGGTGTTTCCTCCAAGGAGGGTGGAAAGAGGAGAGGTCACGCGTCATATCTTTGGGGTACGACAAATGCGCAGTAAAAACCGATCTGCACTCGCCGAAATTGAGCCAACAGCAACGCACGACCGCAGCTCCAGTTACACTGCGCATGTGTCATACCCCAGAGTTCAAGACCCGTGTCCCTGTCTCTTTCAATAGGCCTTGGTTTCCTCGCTCTCAGCTCCTCCAGAAGCCTCCTCTCTCCTCGTCTCCTCGAGGTGCATTTAAGGGATTGGAAGATCCTCCATGACGGTGGAGGGGGAACGATTCACGGGTCAAGCGAGGAGATAGGATGTGAGTTAGCACAATGAAAAGGAGCCATAGGGAAGTCACAGCTGTGTCCAGAGACTCTCTCTGAGATTCTACAACACCAGAGGCCTGTATCACGGAGCCAGATGAGTGGATCATGCAGCTATGTTTGGGACTGATTCAGGTTTTAATCTGGGTACATCATCTATACTGCACAGCTCTCACAGGACCAGACAGAACGCTGTCCACAGCCTGACTACTGACCAATAATCCCATCACTAAAATACACAGTCAGCATTCCTACTGGATCCTGACAGGGACAGAAGTGCTGACACAACAATAAAGTGAAGTACAGTAAAGTAGCAGCAGTAGATATTGTATAGATCAGTAGAAAGACTTTCCATGTGTCACTCTTTATCACACTAAATACATGCTGCTTTTTCATTGTGCAAAGTTCAGAATAACCTCTGCTGTCTTTTATTAGAAACATGATCACCACACTGTCAATGAGCTGCCGTGAGTCAGATAGTCCTCATCACACATGAACTACTTCCCTTCTCCTCTGTCTGACATGACTTATTTTCATCTGCATCACATGGTCTTAAGAGTTTGTTCGTCATCAGACAAAGACATTTATCTATTGCCTTACTTTAATATTTGATTATTAGATTACATTGTATTCATTTCAGCTCATAAAATATCACATTCTGCTGTTGCTATCACTGTTTCATCTCATTCCACGATACTTCAAGTACTTCATTCGTGGTTCTGATGATGTCACTTGTAATTAACAACAACTCTGCCTCTTGTCTCATGTCGTATTATTGTTATCCTGTTAACTACAGCTGAGAATGCGGTATTTTCTGACATTTTCTCTCCAAAAGTCTGCTCCATTTACTCAGGAAAAATACCTGCAGGAACCTGGGAAACTAAATGTGTGGTCGCGTATCTGTGTCTATGTGTACATGTCCTAAAACTCCCATGCAACGGTCATGGACAAATACTAAGTCCAACACTAATGTGCTGTTGTTACAGTCATATATTTGTACCTTTCCTTCAGTTACTTTTGTGTGTCAGCTCACAGCCCAGATCTGTGGTCCAGTATGGATGCAGAGCAGGGCGTGCAGAAGATTTAGTCCTAATGGTACAACTGAGTAATGCACCCAACACAACATGGCTGAGCTGGGTAACCTCAGCTCAGTGCTATCAGCACATGCTACCTCAAACATCTCAAAGATTGTGTACTTCTAAGAGGAATTGCTTTCTCCCTAAAAATATCACCACAAGTATGACAGAATTTCATGATGAGATTATGATTAATTTCCCCCCCAGTTCTGTGTTTAAAGTCTCACTTCTTTTATGGTGGTGGTGAATCAAGGCTTTCTAGGTAAAAGAGTGATTTATTCCCGCGTGGAAATCATTTGAAAAATCAAACAGACCAACAAGTAGAAGCGCAGACAGACCTGAACGGCAAATTGGCGAGCCTCCTGCAGTCTGCTCTGTGAGGGGAACTGGTTGGTGAAGGAGGAGCCGTCTGGGAGGCGGAACTGTATCCTCGCTATGGTGCTGATAAATCACACGCACAACACGCACACACACGGTTTATCAGGGATGGACAGCATGTATGTATGTATGTATGTATGTACGCATGTGCACTTCCATTTCAACTGCTCTATGAGCTTCTTTCAATACTTCATCTGTTTCAAATGTTTCATCTGCTAAATAAATTTCAGCAACGAGCACACGGAAATTTTCTTCAGAAAATGTAGCCTCTTATATGTCAAAATGTGTGTGGTGTAAAAACACAGTGCCGGTTGTAATAGTGTTATGTTAATATGCACACTTCAGGATGATAATTGTTGGCAGTTTGTGTATACATATCAATGATTTGCCTCCATGAAGCCTTTACCTCCTCTCCCTGACCAATGCCTCCTTCCTGGCGTCCTGCTCTGCCTGTCTGGCCTGCAGTAGGGCCTGCCTGGCGGTCTTCTCCTCATCTTGGTTTTTGGCATAGCGAGCTGCTCTGTCAGCTCGGTCCTGCAGGACAGAGCGGACAAAGGCTTAAATATGTCTGCATTGTTTCGAACAGTTCAAATTAAAAGCTGGTAATCTCATGTTCATCTATTCATATCATAGGCATAATTTGTGTTGAGCTGTGTATCATTCCAATATTATCTAATAATACCTGAATTTTGGAACTGACACCAAACTATATATCTTTGATACCTTACACTGCTGAGAATACCATCAATTGTCAAATTCAAATGTTTTCAGGCACAAAGAAATAAAAGAGTGAACCCTGGTAACTCTCTAGCTGTAATAGCTCACATGTCTCCACAGCACTAATTCCATCAGTACAACACAGTCATGTCATACTCACCACTATGGCAAAAATCATAATCACAATTATTTTGGTTATTATTGAATCATGATTACTCATCGACTTTGGAAACATCATGCATTTAGAAAGAACTGTTTTATAGCCTACATTTTACAGTTAAATGATATCACTCAGAGCAACATCATGAGGCTAGATCTGGGAAGGACTTTGTGCTCTAGTAAACTATTTAGTCACACCCAGACAGATAAACAGAATTTCAATTCTAAATCAGAAATCGATCGAAATCAACTTTCGATTTTGGTCATCAAAACCAAAAGCAGGATAACGATTATTTTGTTTTTCTGCGCTGTCGCCTACTTTCATGTATTGGAAGGAAAATACAGCTGCACTCAAGAAATGTAACAGCCGCCTCACTCACGGTTAAAAACTATAAACCAGCATACAAATCACTATTACCAACATCAGCCACCATGACCTGAAACAGACATATTACATTACAAACACTAACAAAGGTAACATTTGCATTTTGGAACATAAAACAGGAAACTGAAACTACTCAGTCCAGCACTCGGGACCAGGGAGGCATGATGGGAAATGTGGGCCGTACCTGTTGCTACGATACTCAGAGCACTTCCTGCATGTCAATGGCATTTTATACTACATGAATTAGCCTAGCAGCTAGCGGACTCTAGTTGGTTAGTTACTTTTCCTTACTCATAGCTCTTCTACTCTTACTTGGTTTAACATTAAGTCACTGCCTCTCTCGATAGAACAACACCACGGTGGAATTTCAGCTTACGTGGAAATTTATCACAGTTTTTTGCGATTTTTTTCAAAAACAGTTCAGCGAATCTCTGAGAAAAGTCATTGCACACCATTCCCAATCATTCCGCATATTTTTACGTATTTTTGACCCATGTGTTTGTAATTTGGTGTGAGATGAGTAGTACAGCAAAAATCTATACGGAAGATGAAGAATAAGTATATGCCCAACACATAACAAATAGTGTTGCCTTGTGCTTTGCACATCAGGCAACACTAAATAAGATTTAGAAGAACATAGGTTGTGAATGCTTCCAGCATTATCCACCATGGCTTTCAAACACTGGCAAAAAAGGGCAATTCTAAATGTTATTTCTTACATGTCATAGAGTAGCTTGACAACTGTTTTTCACTTCCTGCAAACTGACGTCATCTTTAGGTGGGGCAAGAGAGGAGAGAGAAAGATGAGCTTACCAAGGCAATCTGCGCTTTGACCCGGTCCCTGGCAGCCTTCTCTTCAGCCTTCTCCCTGTTCCTTTCCTCCAGGAGTCGCTTGGTCTTGTCATCTTCCTGTTTCCTCTTTAAGTCCCCCACATCCTTCCCAATCTTCCGCCGGTCTATTTCCTTCTTGATCTCAGTCTGACAGAAAGACAGATAGGTCAGAGGTCCTGTTTGTAACGAAACATGCAAACTCCTGGCACAACGTCTGTGGACTAGCTGCTTTTGTAAAAACAATTTAACACTATGTATTTCTTTAACAGCGCCTTAACGCAATCAATCTTCCAGAGGTCGTAGCGAGCACAGTTTTATTTTTCGATAATATATTTATTCTTTTTTTGTTCATTTTGAAACAACGGAACAAACATTCACAAACGTCCCCAATAACAACATTCTCGGTACAAAAAACTTAACAAATAAAATATTAATATAAAATAAGCCAGTATAGATACAGGAAAAACATACATACACAAAAAAAAAAAAAAAGAATATACACAAGTAAAAAAAATAAATAAATAAAAAAATAAATAAAAGGAATAAAATAAAATAAAATCAATTTTAGCTGGCTCAGTTTTAAAGCTAGAGCTACAGCTGCCTCTGTTGCCACTAGTGGTGATTACAAGATGGTGTTGATACGTAAGCTTTGAAGGTACCGCACTATTCTAACGGGAGGGAAAGACTTATTTCTATATTTGAAGGGGAACAGACTTCGACACAAGACCGGGACTCCCAGGAAAGGAAACATCAAGTGTCTTCAAGTGAGGGGAAAGTAATGTGTGTTTTGTACATTTAAAAGTTACATTCAGTAGTTGGATGTAAGTACTGTGTGCGTTTTACCCGGTCGGTTCACAACAACAACACAGAGACTTTAGAGACTAAGTGACTGTTATACTGAAAAACACCTGTCCATGTTGATGAACAAGAGCAGTGAAGGTCTGATGTACAGTATATTTAACATGTGAGTGATTAGCTTGTGTGGATCAGAGATGTGTGCATGGAGTGTGGAGGATACAGAGCAGCTGCTGAGCTGTTCTCTGTTGCTGGTTGACACCAACATGAAGCATGAGGAGTTCACACATCCATCCATCCATTCTGGAGTCAGCTTAACACTGAATATCGAGGGTAACAAATTAGTTTTCTGTCAGCTTTTGGAGGAATCTAATAATGTGTCTTAGTCAATAACAAATATTATAAATATTTCCATATTTGATATATTGGGGGAATGTGACCCATGAAAATACGGAGTAAATATGGAGCCCAAAACCGACTAGTCTCCTTACCTCTTCTTCTCCTTTCTTCTTTTGCTCTCGTCTCTCCTCCAGTTTCTTTGTTAACCTGACAGGACAATATACTGATGAAATATCACATTTAACTTGAGAATGATAAATGTAACAATTATAGGCTTTTTTAATACAAAAGTGCATGCTATTTCCTTCCTCATGTTGAGTCATTTCTCTTTTAATTCATTACAATCTCATCAGTTAAAAGATTCTGAACTGGACTGATTGGTTGGTTGCATTTCAGGTTAGATGTCATTGGTTGATGTAGCTATTCAGAGTTTAATAAGAGAGGATTCTGACAATTTATTGAAAATGAAAAATTAGTGCCATAAGGTCAGTATGAGAGTAATAGTATAATGTCGGTAATTCAAGAAAATGTGATCATTCTCCAGCCTTAGTCGCTGTAATGAAATTCAGTATCCAGGAAAATATTGTGTTGTATATGTTACATTTTTGTTCAGACTGTACCAAAAACATCTATATGAAAGGAGTAATTTACAGGTACACTGAGGTACCAATCTAATCTAACATCCCTGTGATAAAAGTCAGGATTGTGAAGCTGATAATGTTAAGTCAGATTGACACTGGTGACTGGTACTGGCTCACAAGGTGAGTAAACTCTGGGCTTTGGCTGTAACAGAGGTGGATTTATATTAGACTCCATTCTAGTGAGAGGCCTTTCTAATGTTTGGGACTTGACATCAGAAACATTTAGTTCTTATACTGATGAATAGTGTGTGTTTGGTAGCCTAAAATGCCTTTTTTTAACTGTTGTTTTGCCATCTGACTTACACACAGATGAGGTCTTTAGTATCAGCACCTCAACACAAAGCACATTTCTGTCTAGAACGTACAGAGCTTGACAGGTATGTAGGCTCCTACCTTTCCACCTTGTCATCCAGGTTTTCTTCACTCTGAGTTGCATCTGAACATGCACTCTCTGCAAGAGTCACTGTGGCTGGAAGGCTGCTATCATGTACTGTGCTCGACAGGGATGCTACGCAGAATACAAACACAAGCAGAAAGCACTGGGTTAACTCGCTTATTGACACCTTATCAGCACAAAGCAAACAAAGTCTATCCACCCTCTATTGATTTATACATCCATAGGGCTGTCACAATCATGACATTTTAGTTGACGATTAATTGTGATGCAAATAATTGCAATTGACAATATATTTTTTTCTCTTCATTTTATGCCACACAGCGCTGCTGTATGTTTTGCAACTAGGCCTAAATCCGTGTTGTTCGTTTCAATGGCTGCTCATTGAAATTATGCAGCCGTTGGCAAAGGAGTTTCAATTCATCTTTAAATAGTTTGCTGAAACAAGGTTTCACCTCTCGCTCTGCTGCACATGCTGTAGATGTATTGTAAAGGTCACCTGTTATGCAAAATGCACTTTTTCATGTCTTTTAAACATAGATATGTGTCCCCGATGTGTCTACAGACCCCCGAAGTTTCAGAAAAGACCATCCTCTCTCTTTTTCTTCTGCTACATCTATCAGAAACTGTGTCTGAAAACGAGCGGATCAGATTTGTCTCCCTTGTTGACATCAACACTTTTAGTATGCCCTATATGGGTTTCCAGGTGGAACTTCCATCTAGCCACTTCCTCGCTATCACGGACCTGCTAACACAGAAGGAGCAAAGCAGGCTAGTAGTTCTGTTGATGGCTGCAAGAACCAACAGAGAAGTCTTCATGTACTCCCATCATCTGAGGACGTGAAGACCCAGTGGATTCACTTTATTTTTTAGGTGTTTTAGGTGATATTTGACTGAAATGTCCCCACAGCATCAGGAAAACACGAGGGTCAGTACACAGCAGGATTCACTTCAAACTGAAGCTCAGGATGGATCTGAACAGGCTGTCTGGGACCCAGCTTCAAACTTAGAAGCTGTAAGTTTGTCATGTTCATGTTGTTTTATTTTCTGTTTATTTAGCAGACTGTTTGCCTGTTAACGTTAGCATGTTGCGCGGCTAATACGGCCTGGCTTCGATTGTAGGTCCACAAGCTGGTCGTGACACGTCGTAGCAACTAGGTCTTTTCCAGCATAAGGCTGAAAGACTACTGGACACTGAGGTAGGCATAGCTGAAATATCTGTGCATTTTACTCCCCGTGCATTTTACTCCCTGGATGAATGTGTGATCCAGGCTCACTCACCTGTTCCTGGTACTGCTGCTAGTTCTGTGGCTGCTGCTGACGTGACGGGCCCTGCTGGAGCTGAGGCTGGAGCTGTGCTATCAAGTGGGCTGGTCTCCACAGGACCACTGGCCTCTGGTAACACTGTCCCACCTCCAATCTGCTGAGCATGCATCTGTCAGAAAACAGAGAGAAAGATCTTTACCAGAAAAGAACATCATGTAGATTGAATAGCAGTACAGTGTCGCTCAGGTGTTAGAAGGTCATGTCTATGGTTGTGATATACTTGCATTCAACTATGGTAAAGTCATTAGGAGATATCGTCTGGGCACCATGAATGTCAAATAACAATTAAAAAACAATAATTGTTGAGATATTTCAGTCAGGACCAAAGTGCTGGACTGACCACCTGACTAGAGCTGCAATGATTGACCGATTAGTTGTCAACTACTTATTAATTGCTAACTATTTGCATAATTGGTTTGACTATTTTCTGGTTTCTTTACTCCTCTATGACCCCATTTACACCTGGCATTAATATGCGCCTCCAGTGTCCACATTGAGATCCAATCGCTCTGGGCTGAGTGGAAGGCTGCATTAAGCACAGGCTTGCAGCCCGGCACTGCCGGAGAGGCGGCGTGTAATGCCTGGACACTTAAGCCTCAAAATGCCACCGTTAAAGGGGGAGAGGGCCCGCAAACATGACTATGAGGTACGTCTACACTCACACACACACACACACAGAGGGATGAGGAGAGATGCTGAGCGCCGACAGCGGTGGCGGTGATCTCTCTGGTTACGGCAGTCCAGTGACTGGAGGAGCACCGGGAGCGTGCTGCAGGTATTCAGGTCAGGCCAAGCATTACTATTTCCGCCCATGTAGTTGTATGTGGATTGAAAACGCATTTGCATTTACACTTGTGTTCGATGTGGTCACAATGCGTCCCTGACCACCTCCGACCGATCTCAGTGTGTTTTGGGTGTATTTGCACCTGTACTATCATGTGGTCAAGCACTATCCAATTGCAATCCAAACACCCAAAAAGCATTTTAATGCCAGGTGTAAAGGGGGTCTATGACCGTAAACTGAATGTCTTTGAGTTGTGGAAGAAACAAGACATATGAGGACGTCATCTTGGGCTTTGGGAAACACTGATCACCATTTTTCACCAAAAGACCATTTACATTTTACACCATTTATAGACCAAACAACACCTGACATTGCCATCCCAAGAGCCGCTAGTATGGCTGAAAACATGCATGTGATTCTTCATCATTGGGTGCTGTGGATAGCTAGATAAAACCAGTAGTGAGCTCCCTGCCAAATCACACTGTTTACAATCTAATCTTCGTGGCCGTACCTGCTTAACTCTGTTGATTCTTGTCGTCAGATCTTCAGCAGACACACTGCCAGCGATGACCTCCAGAGGGATCCCATTCTCCCCGATAAAGAAGCTAGAGGGTATGCACACCACTGGATCTTCACACCGGGGTGGCGGGGTTAAGGAACAAGCTCCCAGCAACTGACATTTGGTAGTGTTTACATAATACACAGTACAAATAGCACTCTTCACTGATCAAATATGGAAGAAAATTTACACCAGTCATAGAAAAAACTGAAAGGTAAGAAATTATATTTTGAGATGCCCTGTCAAAAGTCTGACTAAAAGTTATAAAATTAATCAAAATATAGAGATGGCCCAAGTTGATCCGGGTTTATTTTAATGGACTGGTACTGACACAAAGAAAGTCGTACTTAATGACTCTACTGCGTTTCTTTACCATACGTGACCCCGTCCCCCTCGGCCTGCTAGTGTGGCGGTGCTGCTCTCCTTTATCTCAGCTGGGCTTCACAGTGTTTTTACAGCATTTCACTGCATATCAAAGAGAATATTAGAATGTGTGAAACCGAAAAATGATTTGGTTGCGACGGCGATTGACTCCGAGTTCTGACAGTGATGTTGGCAAAGTACACAGATTAGTGAAATTGTGGCATTACTTATAATTTCACCGGTTAAAATGTCAAACATCTACGGCAGCAGGTCATAACAGCTGTCGCTAGGTAACGTTCATTCTGTGTAACTTCAAGAACTAAACTGAACTTGAACTGTTGTCAGGTTTGTGTGCTCTCTGCAGCCAGTGAGAGTACAGTAAAGAAACACAGTAGAATACGGTAAAGAAACACAGTAGAGTACGGTAAAGAAACACAGGAGAGTACGGTAAAGAAACAAAGTAGAGTACGGTAAAGAAACACAGGAGAGTACGGTAAAAAAACACAGGAAAATATGGTAAAGAAACACAGGAGAGTACGATAAAGAAACAGGAGAGTACGTTAAGGTCAAGAGGTATCTATTGGCCCAGTGAATACAGCAATACAGTGCAACTATTAGCTTTCCTCAGAGATTAGTCACTTATCAATAACTTCCTTCTGGAGTAGCTCCACACTCATTCAACCCAAGAAGAAATTGTAAATATTTAGGACAACAAAAAGGATACAGATCTGGGAGAACTGCACACATGGCTCGCTGTGGAAAAAAATGTATCATAAGTTGAATCTCCACACACATCAACACATCTATTCTTTAACTGTATTACATCAAACACCAGTCTAATAGTTTGCAATAAATAAGTTGCTGGGGTGATCAAGATGTAGATGCAAATTGCTGCTTTTACTGGGATTGAGAGCAGACTGTTCTGTACAACAGAGAGGCTTTCTAGGGTGCACAGACTCCTCATATTTCAAAGAATTTTAACAAATCAGGCAGTAATGTAGAAGCAATTCTACATTTTGTCAAGATAGTTGAGGTCTGCCAGATAAAAGAACAATCCGTTGGTCATCAAATACCGTCTCTAAGGATGCCCTGATCCTCTGCATCAGACGCCGAGGGGCGTGACAAAGCAGCAGTATTTGACAACCTGGGTATTAGAACGGGCTGCACACCCTGTGCGCTGTTATTAGCTGGGGGTTACATCCCCATGTGGGGCTGAAAGGCTGTTTGCAGACGCCCAGAAGCATACCGAGTAAAGCAAAATAACACACACTTCTAGTGGGGCATAGTGATGATTGAGAGGGATTATTTTTTAACGAGTCTATACGTTGTTTTTTAGGAAAAGGCTACTTATCATTCCTATAAGACATAGAGGACAATCCTTGTCCTGTATGGTCAATTTGTATTGTCCTGTATTGTTTTTATCAGTTTATTTGTGCAGCCAAAACTATTTTTTCACAGCGTGGACAATAAGGTTCCTAACATAACATTTTCTTATTATTTTAAAGACAAATTATTCATTCATTATCCGTAACCGCTTTATCCTATTCAGGGTCGCGGGGTGGCTGGAGCCGATCCCAACCTGCATGTGTTTTGACTGTGGGAGGAAACATTAAGATTTTAAATGTAAGTTCATCTAATGACTTTTGAGACTAACAATTTTCCAAGTTGAATTTCAAAACAGGCCATGCAAGCAGCCTGATATCTGTACGCCGAATACTCTTAAGCCAACGTCCCCTGCAAAACTATTTAGACACCGGTTTCCCTAGGAAATTGGATAGTTGAGGTGGTAAGCACTAAAGCTGTGGGACATCATATTTTGCTTATGAGAGATAGTGATGAGTGCTCACTTATGGAATATCTAGAGAACAATTACTTCCCTTGCAACTAAAATTCAGTACCGTGCAGTGTGCATTAAAACTTGAACACGTCAGTACCTCTTGGCATCCACTTTGATGGCCACACAACAGTTGTGTGCTGCCTCTGAGACTCTGTCATCCTCCCAGCTGGACATCAGCTGTGCTGACTGGTCATCTTCCCCTGAGATGAGACAAAGTGACAGAGAGATGAGTCATTTAGTCACAGCTCACTGTCAACACATTAACCCACCCTGCTAATAATACTGGTTCCCTACGATGCAATACACTGAACCAACTCAAACTGATGACGTTTTAACTCACCTGACTAAGGTAACGTTGATTAGCTATCATGTTAATTAGAAACAACGGTACCCGTACCACTGCCCGGATCTCTCCCATCATAATCGGACTAATGTCACATCAATGAATTTAGCTGGGCCACCAAAATCAACTGGCCTGTCCTCTATCTCAGCAATTTTCAACCACTGGACCGGGGCTCACTGGTGGGCCTCAGAGAGCCACCTAGTGGGCCGCGAAGGTGCGGCCAAATAGTTATGTAGTTAGATTAACCGCTATTCTTATTTCAGAGGTTGTAGCGGCTCACTTTTAAAGCTAGAGTGAAAGTACTGGCATCATATGAAACTAGAAAAACCTAATGAATCCATTGGTAACCATGTCATGCTAGCTTGTCGGGAAGGAGGTTAAATAACGCTCTAAAATTATGCAAAATTTTGGAGAGGAAAAACTGCCATTGCCATTTTCAAAGGGGTCCCTTGACCTCTGACCTCAAGATATGTGAATGAAATTAGTTTCTATGGGTACCCAGGAGTCTCCCCTTTACATACATATATGTCACAGATGCAGTGACACAAAATCAAGCAATTTTTGAAACCAGTAAAAGTGTTTAGTGAGGAAATATGACCCTGAATACTTTGGATTTATAATGGCAGGCAGTGATGGGTGAGGGTAAGCTGAATATCTATGTGGGTCATTACACCTGACAGTGGCATCACACATTATTTTATAGCCCAGTTTGTCATTTATTTGGGAAGGTGGTCCTCTGAAATGTTTTAAAATTTGGGAAGTGGGCCTTGAGTTACAAAAGGTTGAGAATCCCTGCATTAACCCGGCATCCTGCTACTACTGGTCCCTACGATGCAAAACTGAACAAACTCAGACTGATGACGTTTTAACTCACATGACTAGGGTAACTAGGGTTGATTAACTATCATGTGAATTAGAAACAACGGCACCCATCCTGTCACCAGGGAACCCACTGCCCGGATCTCTCCAATCATAACAGGACTAATGTCACATCAATGACAGAGTTGTTAAATCATTTAGCTGGACCACTAAAATCAACTGTCCTGTCCTCTATCTGGCGTTAAATGGACCTAATCTGTCTGACGTTAGGCTGTCAGAGACACCAGACATGACCATATAATGTTACACAGGCCAGTAACCAACACTACTAGCTAGCATGACACGTTAGCACAACACTGTCCATCATATGAGTCTCCGTCTTCTCGGGCCATTGTCATCAAACATGCGTGACGACACTCCGGATGTCTCTGACAGCTGCTTAGCTATGCTAGTAGCTATGCTAGCTGGCTAATGACTTAGCAACGTTACGACGACTATCACGGCTAGCTAGCAGGCTAGCTCTATCCCTTCTTAATCACTTGTTACCTATGCAGGCTAGCGTTAGCTGCTAGCTGGCTAACCGACACAAACACACACAAACATACCTGTGATGACAACGACAAACACGGAGCTCCGCTGTTTGGCCTCGTTAATGGCGTCAGGGATCGAGCCGTCAAACCAAATCATGTTTACGAGCTGAGCTGAGCTGTCTGTCTCTGGTCTGGTGACGCTGTTATATATTTATATATCTATATAAAACTACATAGATTCATGGAGCGCAGTCACACTGTCACTTTCTACTTCCGAGCCTGGACATCGAGCACTGCGCAGTAGTGATGTGTCGGTCGCGAACGAGCCGGTTCAAAGAGCCGGCTCTTGTAATGGAACGATAAGAGCTGGCTCCCGTTAATTAATTCAAGGCAGAATGATAGGATGATCTTCTCCGCGCCACAGGCATTCCATGCACTGACTGTGACTGAATGTTGTGTTAATGACGTCCGTGCGACCAATCAGGTGATGACAGACAAGGATCATACCATAAAGCAGGGAGGGGCGGGGGTGCGCGGTGCGCTGACGGTCTACAGGTACAGAGCAGGAGGGAGAGGAGGAGAGAAAGAGAGAGAGGAGTGCGGTACGCGAATAGCAGACAACATGAGTGACAGTCGGAAACGAAGCAGCATGTAAAATTATGGTATTCTGGAAATTACAAGGTTTAGTATAATTATATTGAATATTTTAAGTGATATATGTGCACACATAATAATCATAGGTCAAAACTGCGCTAAATTAGGCTGAATTATAAAAGGCAGAAGTGGTAAAACGAAGAACCGTTTGGGAGCCGAAAGAGCCGGCTCTTCTTGGTGAGCTGAGCCAAATGATCTGGCTCACTAAAAAGAGACGGAATTCCCATCACTAAGTGATACACTCCACAGAGGGTGAAAAGAGGACAGGTGCCGCGTCATCAAAGCGTCATATCAGGGGGTTTAACACATGCGCAGTAAAATCTGATCTGACAGCTCCAGTTACACTACCCGGTCAATCCGCCTTGAGAATGGCCCATTTCAGAATGATATGTAGGCCTATTATATTATTGGATTATAGTTATTGATGCATTACTGTATTACATTAATATTGCAGCTGGTTATGGTGTGGCACATTTTAAATACTAACTACTGGACAGTTGTTTGGTGGTGCAGTGTTTAGTACTGTCGCCTCACTGCAAGAGGGTCGCGGGTTCAAAACCCAGTTTAGGGCCCTTCTGTGTGGAGTTAGTATGTTCTCCCCGTGTTAGCGTGGGTTTTCTCCGGGTTCTCCGGCTTCCTCCCACAGTCCAAAGACATGCAGGTTAGGTTCATAGTAGGTGTGAATGTCATGGTACAAGCTCCAAAGTCAGTTCCGTGGGACTACCGGTACAAACTAACTCGTAAACTACTCAAACTAGACTGTATATCTCAAACTAAGATAGAATACTTTAATTGTCATACAGTCGTCATCAACTTCAAGTAAATAGATTGTATTTGGGATCAAATATACTCTTGTCTTGTCTAGAAAACGGTAGACATGTTCATTTGATTGTAAAGTATTGTATATTTATACATACCGTATATATACAACATATATATTTTTTTTTTTTTACCCCTGTCAGCAGCTATAACCCCATAATTTATTATATCTTCAACTGTACTTAACAGTATAATAATTTAGTGCAATAATCTGGTTTATTCTGGCATAAACACTGCATTTATTTATATAGTACATTTAAAATAATATTCTTATTTATTTAAACTATTCTTTCATTTTTGCACACTTATTGATGTATCCTATTTTTCAGCATTATTATTTGCACTCATACATATTTCTTATTTATATTTTCTTATGATTTCTCTACGGTGGAGTCAGGTAAAATGGGACACTTTTTGGTAAATGATTTATAAGACCATCAAATAAGCAATGCATGAGAGCTAATGATATTTTTTATAAATTTGCATGGGTCTCTTAAATATTTATTTGTTTAAAAAATGTGAAAAAAGTATAATTATTTTGGAAGTATGTGAGTTAGAGTATCAGCAGGTTCCCTCTTGAGCTACGACACAATGTTCAGGTTAAATGGGCCAACATAAGAAGAGGGTAACACATTCATTACAGCTTTAACAGTAAATTAACACTTACTACTGTCTTTGGTGAAACATACTAACAACATCATAAATATGCAAAATTCATGCAATACAAAGTTGAACAAATAGTTAATTGAATAATGCAATTAAAAAAATAACTGCTCATAATTACTTTATTATCCTTAATACTAATGATGAGTGACATTTGCTATGTCAGGCTCTCTTACCATACACCTTCTCTGACACGATGTCCTGCCCATAATAGCAACCTCAGATCAATCAAAACTATTCTTACATGTCAACCAGTGTTGTAGCAACAATGTAAGATCAGTTATTGATTGATTATTGGCTATAATATTTTAAAGAGCTATGATGCTCCAACCTTATCTCGCCCATTTTACCTGACTTCACCCTCTTATATGTTTATATACTGTATATATATTCAAGATTGAGAGCAAAACGTTACATTTATACCCTCCACCTTAAAGGTCCAATATTGTAAAAAGTGAGATTTTCATGTCTTTTACATTATAAAGCAGGTTTAAATACTATATAAATACTGTTAAACTATCAAAACGCTCAATATACGGAGAAATCCACATCGCCTGTATTCAGAAATTGTGTGTTTGAAACAAGCCGTTAGGATTTCTGTCCATTTGTGATGTCACAAATATACAATATTTAGACCATTACACAGTTTTAAACGTAAACATTCTAAATGTGTCCCAGTTTATTTCCTGTTGCAGTGTATGTAAATAACATCAGCTGACAGGAAGTAAACATGGACTCAAACTGTTGCCTAGCAACACAATTCCGTTGAAATGCACTAAAACGGAGCATTTCAGACAGAGGGTAAATACAGGTATATTCAGGCAGACAATATGAACATTACAGCATGTAAACATGTTTTAGTAGAAACACAAAATACAAGTATGAACCTGAAAATGAGCAGGATATGGGACCTTTAAAGAAGGAGCTTCATCGAGCTGTGAGTGTGACTCCACCAGGCAGTGGGAGGGTGGAGAGACCGGATCCTCTCTCCTCGCATCATCTCAGGTGGGAGGGACTAAAAGTCTGCTGCGTAAACATCAGTTTAACTTTCATTTTAGTTTCGCCTCCAGTCAGTAGAGAGTACAGCTGAACTGTTTGTTCTCTGCTAGTCTCTTTTCTCACTTTACGACAGAACAGGTCGGTCAGACAGGAGGACAGGAGGACAGGACGGTAGGAGAACAGGAGGACAGCCTCTATTTGACTGCTTTTATTTGTCCTGACATTACTTTCGTTTTCGTCCGTCAGGCCATGGCTGACATCTACAAGAACTGCCCGATAAATGATAAGGTAAGACTACTGAAGCATCTGAAGGGTGTGAAGGGAAGCAATTGTTAACAGGGGGCTGATTATTATTATTATTATTATTATTATTATTATTATTATTGTTGTTCCTTCCTGTCAGGTGGACGGAGGTCTGAAAGATGAAGGCAGTGATAACTTCCAGGAAGCCAAGAAGGAGCTTGAGACATGGAAGGTGAGAGTTAACCCCTGACAGATGGTCAGTAGGCTAGTCTACATTATTACTAGTCTACATTAGAACTAGTCTACATTAGAACTAGCCTACATTAGAACTAGACTACATTAGAACTAGTCTACATTAGAACTAGCCTACATTAGAACTAGCCTACATTAGAACTAACCTACATTAGAACTAGTCTACATTACAACTAGCCTACATTAGAACTAACCTACATTAGAACTAGTCTACATTAGAACTAGCCTACATTAGAACTAGCCTACATTAGAACTACATTAGAACTATTCTACATTAGAACTAGCCTACATTAGAACTACATTAGAACTAGCCTACATTAGAACTACATTAGAACTAGTCTACATTAGAACTAGTCTACATTAGAACTAGCCTACATTAGAACTAGCCTACATTAGAACTACATTAGAACTATTCTACATTAGAACTAGTCTACATTAGAACTAGCCTACATTAGAACTAGCCTACATTAGAACTAGCCTACATTAGAACTACATTAGAACTACATTAGAACTAGTCTACATTAGAACTACATTAGAACTAGTCTACATTAGAACTACCCTACATTAGAACTAGTCTACATTAGAACTAGTCTACATTAGAACTAGTCTACATTAGAACTAGCCTACATTAGAACTACATTAGAACTAGTCTACATTAGAACTAGTCTACATTACAACTAGTCTACATTACAACTAGTCTACATTAGAACTACATTAGAACTAGTCTACATTAGAACTACATTAGAACTAGTCTACATTAGAACTAGCCTACATTAGAACTACCCTACATTAGAACTAGTCTACATTAGAACTAGCCTACATTAGAACTACATTAGAACTAGTCTACATTAGAACTAGTCTACATTAGAACTAGCCTACATTAGAACTACATTAGAACTAGTCTACATTAGAACTAGTCTACATTAGAACTACCCTACATTAGAACTAGTCTACATTATAACTAGCCTACATTAGAACTAGCCTACATTAGAACTACATTAGAACTAGTCTAAATTAGAACTAGCCTACATTAGAACTACATTAGAACTAGTCTACATTAGAACTAGCCTACATTTGAACCGGTTTATTTCAGCTCTGAAGTGAGTTCAGTCTGATAAACGTGAGTCGCTCAACGCAGAATTCTCCAACTATAATCTGGTAAAATGCACTGAGGTGATGTGATGATGTGTAATATTGTACATTTCTGATCAGGACCGGGTTATATTAGGCCTAGTAGGCTGATGTAGGCTACTCAGTTACTCTCTGCCACTGGTAAAAAGACACAAATCAAATGTGCAAAATGACCAAATTCTTGGCTTTCATATAAGATAAGATAAAATTAGATAAGATATTCCTCTATTAGTCCCACAGTGGGGAAATGTGCAGTGTACAGCAGCAAAGGGGATAGTGCAGAAACAAGAAGCATCAGTAAAAACAAAAAGCGAGATATAACACAGTAAAAAAAAAAAGCAAAACAAAAGTAGACAGACATATAAAATGTGAACGATTTAAATAGAAGGAAATATAAAAATAGGAACAATATATACAGTACTGACAATACCGTCAACAGACTGTTAACACAAGTGGAAAATTGATGTTGCACAGTGATTGGAATGAAATTTCACCTGACAGTATGAATTGAAGTTACACCTGAGTAGTACTGATATTGCACAGTCAGTGTACAGTGTAGTGCAGTTATTGTCAGTTTTTGGTGTGTATGTGGTCTACTGGGAGCAGTGCTGGTTGTGGAGTCTGACAGCTGCAGGAAGGAATATGAGTCTATAACAAATCTTATAGGCTACATTTAGTCTAGCTGGACAGTAACTGGATCCACTCTGTGGAGACTGCCAACTGTGTTTATCACTATCAGCTGGATATAGCGTTTAACCAGGTACCAGTTCACCTGTTCCATGTTATGACCTCGTGTTCTTTGTCTCTGAGTCTCCATGTTGGTTTCATTATAGCTGACTGCTAGCCGACAACACCATCAGATCTAATTCGTCTTTAATGATTTTGTTTATTTGAAAACAACTTATATAAATGTGAGGCAAATGATGAGCTACAAGAATATTCATAGAAACTCAAATCGCTCCTGCAGCTTCATCCACTCTGTCTGTATCTGTCTGTCTGTCTTTATCTGTCTGTCTGTCTGTCTGTCTGTCTGTCTGTCTGTCTGCCTGCCTGTCTGTCTGTGTGTCTGGCTGTCTCATAGTTGTCATTGCATGAGTGGTG
>CAKAKR010060308.1:0-11380 GCA_916700685.1 Adelosebastes latens | reverse complement strand
GTAGCAAATCTCGTGCGAGATTTTGCAGATTTCAGATCAGATTTTGCAATTTGTGGGTTACCTTCTATACAACCCTTTTTCAGTGCTTGTGCACATACATTTGGGTATCTGGAGTGCCTACCAACCCACAGTGTGTGAAACATGAAATAAGACAACCCAGTCAGTTTTTTGGTGGGCTGTCTAGATCAGAAAACGTGATTCAATAAGCCATTCAGATTTGGCTCCCCTTCCTATGTCACAAGCAGGCTCATAGAGAGGCGAAGTCCCGTCCCTTCCGGCGGACAAAAAAAAGATGAATTTGCAAGTCAAGAAAGTCTCAGTTTGTTGTAAAACTGTTGAAATATAACTGTGAAAATGAGTAATTTAGAAAGACTACACATTTGTTTTATTTGTGCGTGGTCATAGCTAAATTAGCCAGCAACCGATGACTGAAATATGAGAAAATAATGAGTGAAAAGGTAGATTTAGAAATGAATACAATGGATTCAGACATTGACACAGCATCACTACTCATTACAACTTGCAGACGTCTATTGTTGTCTCTCTCTGAATCGTAATGCTGCTTGTCTAGACGATTTGGATTGAAAATAATTCTCATGATTTAAAGGATCAGTTCACCCAAATACTTTCCCCCACTTCCCCTACCTATATACAGATAGTTTTGGTTTTATTTGTCCATGTTTTCGGACATCTGAATGGACTTGTGTTTGTGGTTCTCAAAGCACTGCAAAATTATATTTGCAAAACTCGAGTGCATCAGGTTTTTCCAGTATTCTAATCCACAGACATACACCCTCTCTGCTGCCTGTGTTTTGCTGCATTTGGAAAGACACTGATCTGAGCACAGTGGGCCTCCTTGGGAATGCCTGGAATGGCAATCACCTTTATTCTAATTACTTTCCTACCGTCACCATGCTGTCAGTTGCTCTTTAGTTACCTAACAACACGCAACTTTGTCACCATCCTGTGCACTGGTGCACACTGTGACACCATGAGCCTTCAAACTGTCTTCCTCACTCTCTTAGTCTGTTTCAACATCTCGTTTTCCTCATCTCTCTCCTCTCATCCCAACTCCGCTAAGAAGTTGGGCTGCTTCAAAGTCAACAACTGCAAATGCATCATGAAGGATGGGAGCGGGGTGATAAACCTGAACGCTATGGGAGATGCAGAGGGTTTCCTGGGCCGTCTGAAGCCCGTGTCGGCAGAGAACATGCCCGTCAGTGCAGAGATCCTCATGTCCTTCAGTCCCTGCCAGGCCTTCTCACAGCCAGAGGACCAGACGGGAACAGACTGCACCAACGTCGCTGCATGTCTCATCATCAGGTATATTCACACTATATGACCATGTTAGTTAGACTGACTTTTTCAGCCTTTTCATTTAAGCAAAATATGTACTTTTCCCCCGTCTATCTCTGTAACTGTAGGCATTGTAACTTTGACCCCTTCCACTCACTCACTACATTACAATAAGAAATGAAGGTTATTCCACACTACTTCATCCACTGCACAATTGAACACATACAAGGTCACAGCTGCATCTTGACACTCAGTTCTCACCAAATGTAGAGGAATAAGATACATCAGGCGTTGGATACACACAGTAGTAGGATCGGTTCATTGCTGGCTTTGGAAAACAGAATATTTATTTTTTAACTGCTAAATGAGTCTAAAATATTCTAATGAGCCTGCATGTGATATAAGAAGGGGAGTTGTTTTCTGATCAAGGCAGTCACAAAAAAACTGACTGGGTTATTTCACAGTTTGTGGGTTGGTAGAAACTCCAGATACCCAACTGTATGAGCACAAGCACTGACAAAGTGAGTTTTTCATGATATGTCCCCTTTAACAAAGCATTGTATTTTATAAGCTTATCATATATTGGGGCGTTACAGATGCTCTTATATAAACATAACGAACTGTAAGAAGAAGAAATAAAGGAGTAACATGTAAATTATGGTCATAATGCTACAATATTGTACATATTGCTACAGTATAAACACAATATATGTAAAGAAATATAAGTAAGTAATAAAATTAAAAAAGAAATGAGAATATAAGAAATATGAACATTGCATCAAGACATGCAATGTATAACATATAACCACAGTGCAAATAAGTGAATACAATACAAAATGTTTATAAGTAAATACAAAAATGCTGAGAAGTGGGTTCTATTAAATGTGTTAAATATAAATGCCAGAATGGTATAAATAAGAATTAAATAGAGTATTTCTTGAAATGTACAGTACAAATGCACTATTATTGACAGAGTATTGCACAGTTGAATTATTGCACAAATTATTGTTGAGTGAAGTCCGTTAAGTTGAGTTGCGTTTTATATATATATATATATATATATACTGTATATATATAGTATGTATGTATGTGTATATATGTATGTATATACAGTGTATGATCAAGTCTAACAAGACTTGCTGAACAATTTGTCATATTGATTTGTGCAATTATTTTCAAGGCCACCAGGGGGCACCCAAATACCCAAACTGAAAATGTGAAGACTTCCATGCTTTTGTCACAACACTGTTCATATACTGATGTACAGTTGTTTTCTTCACTAACTGTAGTTGATTCACATTTTGCACATTGAAAAGTTTATTTTAAAATGATTTAAAAGAAAAAGTGTGTCTACAGACACTGTGTGTCTGTTTGAGGGACGTCAGGGTGGGGAAGAGATGGGCTGAATTTCTGCAAAGGGCCCCAAAAAAGACTGGCCATACAAAACCGAGCAGTACATGTCTGGAAGTACGGCAACTGCTCATTTTTTTGATTCAATTCAGCATTGTATCTTTAGAAAAATGGTCCGATCCCTTTGCTTTACTCAGCTGGCAGGTGAATCCCCTGTTGTTATGTGATATTTTTCCATGTGAATAGGTACCACAAGCTCAACAGATACATTAGCCGCTACATGAGCTATGGGAGACATGAGGGGAATGAATTCCACTACAACGACACCCTGAAGATGCTGTCGGTCTCATACTTCGGTGAGCTAGAACACGAGCATCATGTCACTGATCATTTTTGTCACTGTGGTGTGCTGGCCCGATAGCCTGTCTTCTTCTTCTTCTTCTACTGTCCCAGTTCATGACAAGAAGCCGCTGACAGTCGTGCACTACCACTGTAATCCAAACCAGTCCACCTCTCTCATCCGGGACCAGAGCCTCGGGACCGAGGAGCCCCTGCAGATCTGGGTGGAGAGCCCCTGTGCTTGTCCAAATGCCTGTGCCATGGGAGATCTGGGTGTAGGCACCATCTTCCTCATCATCCTCTCCGTCAGTGCTGCTGCATACTTCATCCTTGGTAATGATTTATATTATATTCAATTTAGATACTGCCAATAAAGTAAAGTGCAAGAATTAAGGGAACAAGACCTAAAGTCCTGTTCCGGGCACTATAGTCTGCAGACTCCAACGTTTATTACACAACACCATAGTGTTTCATGGACTGTTTTTTTTTTTATCGGTAGTAAGAAAGTAAGTAACTTTATTTGTTTAGCACCTCTCAAGAGCAGAATGTCACCAAGTGCTTCACAAATACAGACTTAAGAAGAATAAAAACAGCAGTCTTCAGCGTGGTTTTATAGAACAGAATATGCAATCTCCAAATTAAAGGCCTCTTCCTCCGGGAGCATGAATGAGTAAGTGATAATTTAGGTTTAAGAGCGGGATTAGAGGAATAGCTACAGGATGATTAGGATTAAAATAATTTAAGCCTTAATTGCCATTAAACTTGCTGAGGGAGCCCCAGTAGATTTTGATGATGCAGTATATTCAAAATGAATTTCTTTTCTTTTTTGTTCTGTTTATAGTGCAATACAAGTGAGCAACTTGAAAACAAATATATACAATATACGACAGTACAAGACAAGCAGGAGAAGTACACTCAAACTTACCAAAACAAAAGATAAAGAGGCAACAATAACAACAGCAATAAGAAAAAAAAAAAGGATTTGATTTCCTCATTTCATTTATCAGGGGATTACCAGAATTATTACATCATGTCCTCTGGTGACAGTGGTGTAATTTGTACTTTACTATTTCCATTTCTTGCTATTAATACGTCTACTAAACGACACTTATCTGACAGCTATAGTTACCAGTTAGTTTACAAATGAACATTTTACATACCACATCAACATTTTATAAAATATGATACACTGTTTTCAATTTAACTTAATTTACAAACAAAAGTTTGTAAAATAGTTCAAATTAGCTCCATCGGCAACATTGAAATTCAGCTACACATGAATGCATCAGTATTAGCAAACCATCCAACACTGTGATATATAATAATATAACACTGACGGATGCCATTTGGCTGCATAATAAGCACTTTTAATTTGAATACTTTAAAGACACTTTGCTGGTAATAACCCTTTGAATGCAAGCCATTCCTTGTATGGAGTATTTTCAAAATGTTTTTGACACGTTCATGTACCAAAGACAGATTACCAGTCTTAGACCCCTTTAAATTCATTAGCCCTTATCTCACTTTTGATTGCTCTGCCAAAAACCAACCGCTGTGAAAAAATTACGCACGAATGGCGCTCCAGCTGTGGAAAAACATCTTAAATTCTCATTTTGCTGGATTACTTTATGTACTGCAGCATGTGCTGTATGTTTATATGGAGGCCCATTCCTGCCAAGAAAATAACAAAAAATATCAAAATGGGAGTGGGCAAATATGCTGCTTTATGCAAATGTATGCATGTATTTATTATTGGAAATGAATTAACAACACAAAACAATGACAAATATTGTCCAGAAACCCTCACAGGTACTGCATTTAGCATAAAAAAAATATATACGCTCAAATTGTGGAAGAATTTTTAGAGCAATTAATTGGAGACTGAAAAGTGGACCGGAGCCCAGGAATAACTTACAATGGAGGTTGACTGGTGGTCTTGAATTCAAGGAGAATCGAGTCAGCAAATACAAGTCAACACGTGTGCAGCTAACCCAATCAAGAGGAGCCTCCCCTCAGAGAAGACTTTTTGCTAGAGGCAAACAGGCAAGATAACCCAAACATGGTAATTGTCTATAAAACAACACCTGGATATCAGTGAGTCAGGAATGTGTGCATGTCAGCAAAACCTTGGGAGGTAGACAAGAAAACAGGCTGGTCGATTATCAGAGGCCTTCAACATGTACCGGGGGTAGTTAGACACAGCTAGAGACTGACCAGTGACCTGCAGGGACCCAGCAAATGGTTTTAATATATATATTACAGAGGGAAAGAGGGAGGGAGAGGGGGGGGCTTTCCGAAGGAATAATTCCTTAACACAAATCATAACATGCCAAACTGCAGCCCAACAGGGCACATCAGCTGTCAGTGCGTCAGTGTGCTGACTTGACTATAACTTGCCCCAAACTGCATGTGATTATCATAAAGTGGGCATGTCTGTAAAGGGGAGACTCGTGGGTACCCATAGAACCCATTTTCATTCACATATCTTGAGGTCAGAGGTCAAGGGACCCCTTTGAAAATGGCCATGATAGTTTTTCCGCACCAAAATTTAGCGTAAGTTTGGAGCGTTATTTAGCCTCCTTCATAACATTTAGTGGCACACAATTAGTGGCGTTAAAATAAATTTGCGTTAAGGCGTTAACGTGGCAGCTGTTGAAGTGAATAGGCTGAATTGTATAAATTGTCACTGGCCCGACAAGCCAGTATGACATGGTTGGTACCAATGGATTCCTTAGGTTTTTATATGTATTTAGTTTCATATGATGTATGTATTTTCACTCTATCTTTAAAACTGATCCCGCTACGACCTAAAAATCGCAAGTTGCGTTAATGTGTTAAAGAAATTGGTGGCGTTAAAACAAATTTGAGTAGGATTTTGACATACTCGATCAAAATGAAGAGCTAATTCCAAGATACTCCGTCATCTCTCATAATATAGACTTACTATTAATTTAAGTTACCATCATAATTTCGATGTTTAAAGTACTTACTATCTCATAATTAGGAGTTAATTTATAATTTATTAGAATTTCATCATTTTGATTTAGTATCTCATAATTTTTCACATCGAATCTTTTACTATATTGACTTACTATAACTTTCATACTGAATTTATATATATTACCTACCTTTTGATCAGTTTTTTTCCTGGTGGGAATGGACTTCCAGGGATGACAGAACGAGTTTAACACACACAGTTTCAATCAGTTTCTATTTCTATGTGACTTTCATCTCCCCTCCGTTCTGCCGACAGGCTCCTGCGCTTTGAGGCCTTTTCGGAGCAGCAGTGGAGTCCAGATCTCTCCGGAGCACAGTGTGTGGTGTATGATCTGCTACCTCTGTACTGAGAGCAGGCCAGCGAGAAGACACTACACAGACATGACACACTGAGCGATAAACAGCTGCACGCCGCCTGGAACACTGCAAGATGTCTCGACGTGACATGTGGTTTGACCTAAAGGTGTCCCGTCCCACGGAGGGCCGAGAGTCAGCGTGGTTTTATTTTACAATTTGCTGAAAGTGTCAGGCTAACTTTTACAGAGCAGCATTGTATGGACTTCATCAGTACATGATAAATGTCTTTTGGTTTGGTTGTTTTGCATAAAATATTTTGTATGTGTCAGTATAATTTAATAAATAAAAAAAATATATGATATTTGTTAGACATTATGCAAAAAAAAAGCCTTTCAAAGACAAACTAATCATTTAAAATGTGAAAATCCTACAAAGTAACCTTTGGATTAGATCTATTTTGCTGATAAGGAAACTTACTTAACCGTGGGCGTGTTGAACCGTTGCACCACGAGTAGCTACAATCTTAGAACACAGTTCATGAGCCTGCAGGTGTCTTTTATAGATACAGTTTTTCTTTGCCTGGTTTGGTTAAAAGGATGACTAGAAGACTTACACAGTCAATTACACAGTTAATGTCAAAATTACAAAACAATGTGTGCACAGAAGCAAACAAAGCAGACATCTTAAAGCAAAGTTGATGGTGAATTATATTATACATTGTTCATTTTTTCCAAGTGTGGCATCTGTGACTATTAAAAACAACATCACACAAAACACAAATCATGGCTATATAAGACCATATATGCCATCGAATCTGACAAACCAAGGCTTTAAATTTTGTTGTAGTCACTGATAATTACCCTGGCAGACTATACCCATCAAAATTGAAATGTACACTTTGTAACAGGCTGTGAAACCCCCAAATTTATTGCAGTATTTTCTTTTTTGGTTGCTCTCCTGTGTGGCCCCATCTGGTCTCTGCAGATGCCCCCCCTTGTGACTTTTATTTTGAAACAAACACAGTTGTTCCACTATAAGTCATTTCTGTTCTACTAGCACATCAGTTGTTCAAGGCATCTTGTTTTCTCAAGAAGTGGCCCAGCAGTACATACTCTTATTTTTCTGTAAAATAAGACTCTCCAGCACGTCATTATGGAGCCTGTGTTTATAAAGGAGATATTTATCTTTCAGGAAGGGTGCTTACAGAGACCGGCGCTAAAATGGAGCGTTTCAGACAGAGGGTGAACACAGGTATATTCAGACAGACAATATGAGAAAAATAATGTGTTTTTCTTAACATTAAAGCCTGTACATATGTTCTGGTAGAAACCCAAAATACAAGTATGAACCTGAAAATGAGCATGATAAGTCTCCTTTAACCAGTGTGTGGGGCCTCCATCCATCCAGCTGCAGACCTTATCAGCGGAGGCCTTTTCCCATCACTCTTTTCTGTCCCGCTCTCACATGGAGGTTCTTTCTGTTATCTGCTCTGAGCTCTGCTGTCCTCTATGCTTCACACATCAGCTATGCTCACCGCTCAGAGTCCTCCGGTGTGTGATGCCATCAGACGGTGTGCTGCGGAGTGCCGGGTTGGGTTGGTCTTGACTGGTGTGTGAAGGATTGGGAAACACCAGAGGGTCTTTGGTTTGACCTGTGATTCCTGAGCGCTAGTCTCCTCTGCTGATGTCCTGCAACGAGCCCAGAAACATAACATGCAGTGATGTAGTAGTCAAGTCCCTAAACACTACCTAACTTATTCCAGCTTCCCATCTTGGCTCAATATATCATGGATCTCTGTAGGACTGAAGGATCTTCTGACTGTAGGACAGTAAACAAGAGGATTTCCAAAAATGTTGCACTGTCCCTTTAAGGTATGTTTATCTTTGAACAATATGAAAACATATTAAATGACTTACAGGTGACTAACTTAATAATATTTTTTTAACTTTGAAACACATTTGTAACATATGTAATTTATATACCAAAACAATGGATGTTTTGTCATCTGTTACTGCTGAAAAAGCACTGCTTTATCCAGCTTCCACTACCACCCACTTCCGCCCTTTTTACGGCAGCCATTTTGACATGTCATAGCAGGGTAAACACAGGTGTAATTAAAGGTCGGGTCAGTAATGCTGAGAAACCAGCAAGAGTACACTAGATTTAAAAATGATTCAACTGAAAAACCCAGCCCAGTGTTGCCAACTCCCTTCAATTGAAAGTAGTGGCTATTGTTAGTACTCACAGCTGTCAAGCTAATTAATCACACATTTTTTATCTGTTCAAGATGAACCTTAAAGGGAGATTTGTCAAGTATTTAATACTCTTATCAACATGGGAGTGGGCAAATATGCTGCTTTATGCAAACGTATGTATAAATTTATTATTGGAAATCAATTAACAACACAAAACAACGACAAATATTGTCCAGAAACCCTCACAGATACTGCATTTAGCTTAAAAAACATGCTCAAATCATAACATGGTAAACTGCAGCCCAACAGGCAACAACAGCTGTCAGTGTGTCAGTGTGCTGACTTGACTATGACTTGCCCCAAACTGCATGTGATTATCATAAAGTGTGAGACATTTATTCCTGTGTATAGTCGTATATCTTTATTGTCTGATCCCTATTTGTTGTAATAATCCTAAAGTTCATGCATTAATACAGAATGATATTAGTTTCTGTGTTACTCAGTACCACTAAAACCACATTTTTTTCTGCTGCCAGCAGGTGGGGCTTTGTCTCTAGCTGTGTCTGTGTGCTGTTTGATGCTGAGCAGGTAGTGGACAGTGAGTTTATCAGAGATTTTTCACTGAAAACAGCTGCCTGCTACTGCTTAAAGGGGAACACCACCTTAATGAATAATTCAAATGTGTTATGTCCATGAAGTTCAATCAATATTAGTGAGCTGCTCTTTTTCAAAGCCAGAAACCATAGAAGTAAGTCTCAAACTTGTGATGTCATTGGGTATAAAGTCTGGAGCTGCTCCATAGACAATGAACGGGAGACTGATTTTGTTGACCCGCAGAATTTTTCTTTTTTATAACCAAAATTAGCTTTATTCCATTGGAGTATTCTCCTTGGTGTAGCAAACTTTTTCTTGCGTATTTCTTACAAGCTGCCGGTACTCTTTTCTGTCCTCTCCATAACAGGTTCTCTGGGAGATTTATAAGGGGGTGGGGGGAGAACAACGCTGCTGTTATTTATCAATAAAATACGTCCTTTGTGTCCTTTTTGTAAAATAATTAGTAACTTTTTTCAGTTGTGAACAAATATAATTAATGGGATATTATTTAAAAGTTTTCTGAATCTGCTGCTTTGATTTACAGAATATGATTTTACAGGGCAAACGTTTTCAGAAGAATTAAATGTTCAGCGAAAAAATTAAATAATAATTATTCAACTATAGTAAGTTTTCTCTTTTAGCTTTTTTGGAGTTATCTATAGTAATAATAATTATGTAAAATTGCATAGTTTTAAGTGAAAAACCTTCAAATTTTCTTGGGGTAGGAGCCCAAAACCCAATATCTCCTATTATCTTTTGTTCACTGTAGAAATTCATAATGTGTCTCTTTATCCTGCTGCATAATATGTAGGAGCATCCTGACTGGGACACTGCTCCTAAAACCTGTATGATTAGCTCACACACCTCAGCTCTGCATGAATACCTGCCTGTCTGGCTGGCTGGTGTTGATTCCAGCCTATAGGCAGACTTTAATAATTTATATTATAAAGATATATTATGTGCTACACATAACACAGGAAAACACTTTGAGTAAATATTCAAACACACCACCTTAACCCTATAATGTTTCAGTTGGAATATTATTGGAATATTATAGGCCTACTATAGAAGATGCATAACCCAAGTATAATAATAATAAATAAACAAATAGGAGCAAGAGATTGCTGATAGCAGCGGATACACACGCCAATATGTGAATAAGGGGAATACTGGCACTTACTTTTTTTCTACTTCAGGCAACGAGCAGTTCCACACTTTATACCCTATGACATCACAAGTTTAAGTTTTAGCACTCTAGTTTTTGGATTTGGGAGAGAGTTGTTCATGTTTACTTATATTTTTGGACGGTCTTAGACCATAGGAATTACATGTATGAAATTTGAAAATGGGCGTAGTTCTCCTTTAAAACAGGAATAATGAGTGTTGAGACTGAACCAAAACAGTAAAGTTGTGGTTCTGAAATGGGCCTCAATCACCAACCGTTGTTAAGAGGAAATTTCTTCTTAAAACTTACTTACACAGGTTTCACCAAGATTCTGGAATTTGTTCTGTACAGAATCTACGCTCACACTCAAAAGCACACTCATGAGATGATCATGCAAAATAATTGGTTGTTGCGATTTCTTCAATTCTACAGTTGTATAATATTATAGGTTTTAAATTGCAATAATATTGTTATCATTTATAATATTTTTTAATAATTATTTTCATTATTTTACAAAGCATTATAGTCTTTTAAAATAAAAAGACCAATAATACTTCAACACTGAATGAGTAATAGCATCCCATGCATCATTGTGTGTCATTTGTGGTATTTTATATCCAGTACTGACGCTAGTAAATATGACAGCTCGTTTGGCTTTCAGCTCATGCAGAAATACCTCCACTTCAGAGCTATAGAACAAGTCTGATGCTCCACCCTCTTTAGTTTAGTTTGGGCATTCTTGACTTGATTCTCTCAACATTTCTTTTCAATTTCTATGTCCTGCCCTTTAATGGCAATTGGCCAGATGTTTACCTGCTAATTATGATCAACTGGCATGAGCTTTCAATTCATGAGGACAATGGGATTCATCATTATAAGAACACATGCACGAATAATTCTGGGGATTAAAGGAACAGTGTAGCATTAAGGGGGATCTATTGGCAGAGATGGAATATAATATTAATAAGTATGTTTTCTTCAGTGTATAATCATCTGAAAGTAAGAATCATGTTTCCGTTGCTTTTGAATGATTTGTTTATATCTACATATGGAGCAGGTCCTCCTCACGGAGCCGGTTGCCATGTTTCTACAGTAGCCTGGAACGGACAAACCAAACACTGGCTCTAGATAGGGCCATTGGCGTTTT
>CAKAKR010060307.1:31063-87633 GCA_916700685.1 Adelosebastes latens | reverse complement strand
TTATTATTATTATTTATTTTCTTAATTTTATTTCAATTTTGAATGTTGAAGTTGTTTTCTCTAGTTTACTTAATGAGTTTGTCTATAAGCTCATCTACTTAAAAATTGGTTTATAAACCATTGTAATTACGAACTGTAAATTGCATATATGAAAACAACCTTGAAAAAAGGGAAAAAATAAAGTATATATATATATATATATATATATAAAAATTATAAAATATATAAAATCGTGATTAACTATAGACAATCATGATTAAATATTGTAATCGATGACAGCCCTAGTAAAGACATTATATTTGGGGAGGATGTCTCACTCCGCAGCTGTTTCATGACACCAGCGTCAGGAGTTCATGACGTCAGTCCTTTAAGAGGAGGTCCTCCCTCCTCAGAAACGTTAGTTTTGGTCGTTTCTTCCATGCAGTCGGTGGCTTTCACTGTCTCACAATGTCCGGACTTCACAGAGCTTCAGCCTTTGTTTCTGCCTTGATTCTCTGTGGTGTTTTTATAACCACAGAGGCTCAAACTCCTCTTCCACCTCACAGTAAGTGTGTGTTTATTAAGCTTTATAGCTGTTTGTGCTTTGTTTAGTGCAGCCAGAGTTAGGTTAGGTCAGGAGGTGGTCACATGACTGCAGAAAAAAATGGATTTTCACTAATCAGAGGAGCAAAGATAATCCTCTAAATTCATGGTGATGGCTCAAACAAACTTTACTCTAGTTTTGCAAAGTGTGTCTGAATCACTGTAAACTCTGTTGATGATTTGTTACTCTGGGCAGAAAATTAAACCTCTAGTAAGATTTTATTTCCTTTCTTGTGAGCCCATTTATACAACAGCTTGACCCTCCACAGTAAAAGGATGGCCAGTATGCATTATAACATACTTTATAATATACTGTAACTTATCTCTGTTTCAGCTCCTTGTGCCTTGAGATCCAACTCCAGTTGTTCTGAATGCCTGCAGAATGTGACAGTAAGTCTCCTAATCTCCTGCCAAATATCTTCAGATTTGTTAGTGATGTATTTTTTACTATAAATACCAAAGATATGATACTAAGCAGAGTGTTTGTTGCTGTTTTTGTTGCAGTGTTTGTGGTGCACACCAACCAAACAATGCATGGACTACCCAGTGAGGAACATCCTGCCCCCCAGCAGTATGTGTCCACTGAATGATGCACGATGGGGGGTGTGTTGGGGTAAGACTGACATGAATGCCAAATCTGGGTGTCCTTAAAAAAATAAATGGCAACTATTTTGATTTATTGTTAGTCATTTTGCTAAATATTCTCTAGTTACAGCTTCTCATTTGTGATGATTTGCTGGCCCCCATCTTAGTTGATTAGTTGACTAATCAGTCGTTTTGGTCTCAGTCGATTAAGATTTATTTAGTCGATTAGTCGTTTTTTTTATGCTTTTTTCAATGCTGAATGACTTATTTCTAAGAAATTCATGAGCACATCTCTGGTAAACTCTAGATTTAAAGTGGTGCTTTTGTGTGATCTTTGTGGAGAAACTCAGTTTTACAGATCTGTCAATTAAAGCAACTAATCGATTAATCAAGAAAATCATCATCAAGTGTTAGTCGACTAAAAATGTCTTTGGTCGAGGACACAAGCTAGTTGAAGACCTCACCTTGTGCTAGGAATTTGTGATGGGCATTTATCACTATTTCCAGACATTGTAGAAGTCAAACAATGAATCAATAATCAACAGAATAATCAATATAATTACAGCCCTAGTATAATACTTTCTTCAGATAATAAATATCAATAGTCATAAGTTGTGTCTGACTAGTCAATTACTTGACTTAATAATGATTGAATGACTATGTATGGTGCTTATTCTCCACAGAAGAGCCATATATAGCTGCAACGATTAATCGATAAGTTGTCAAACATTAAATTAATCGGCAACTATTTTGATAATCAGTTAATCAGTTTGAGTAATTTTTTTAAGAAAAAAAATCTCTAATTCCAGCTTCATAAATGTGAATATTTCTGGTTTCTTTACTCCTCTATGACAGTAAACTGAATATCTTTGAGTTGTGGACAAAATAAGACATTTGAGGACGTCATCTTGAGCTTTGGGAAACACTGATCAACTTTTCTCACCATTTTCTGAGATTTTATAGACCAAACAACTAATCTATTAATCGAGAAAATAATCAACAGATTAATCGACAATGAACACAATTGTTAGATGCAGCCCTATAACCAACTTCTAACTGGCTAAAATATCTTGGTCTACTAAGACCCCAACCACCACCAATAGTTAACTAAATTCTAAAAGAGGCAGTAGTGTCTATTGAATAGGATGTATAATAAAATACATGGCTCATCATTAAGTGATTTTCAGTGTTTCCTTTTTCTCCGTGTGTCTGCCTTTTCCAGTAAACTTCCAGATTTTGATCATCACCATGTCGGTGCTGGGCGGCATCTTCATCATCGCCGTTCTCACTTGCTGCTACTGCTACTGCTGCAAGTGTGAAGGACTTGGGTAAGCATTGAGTCACGTGAGGTGTTGGCTGTGATGTCTGATTTAACATGGAAGGAGGAGGACGGGGAGCACAATGGGTCGTTTCTGTGCGAGGCCGGGCTGATACCGCCGTCTCCGAAAGCCTGCCAGAATTTGTAACTGCAGCTTAGCTCTGAAAATAACATTGATCTTTCTATTTAGAAGTGGTCTAGCCTTTTCTAAAACTTGTTAATGTAATAATGAGCTTTTGGATGAGTCAGTTTATCAGACTGATTAACTGTTACTTAGGTTCAAAGCAAAGCACATCAGACTTCTGGTCTCACTATTGTCATTTGTATTGCAATGTAAGCTTATATTTATAAAAACATAATTATGATGAATATTTATGCAATTACATATTCTTATATTCTAGGAACAAAAGAGAAGACTCAATGGTGGAGCGACAAAACAGCGCGAGGAAGACCCGTCAGAAAGCAAAGTAAATGGCTGTTGTGGAGGATGGTCTGAAAATAGCTAATTTTTAAAAATGTTTTAATGCATTTTTAAGTGGCAGGTATGTAAGTGGTATGTAGGGTTGTTGTTATATCATATTACAGCAGTGGTGATGATTCAAACACTGTGGGCGTGAGTGTGTCCAGTGTTCTCTGTTGTGCAACAGTTTGTCTTTGTTCCTTCCCCTACAGGAGAACAGAAATGCAGCTGAGACATGATGAAATCAGGCAGAAATATGGTGAGACTAATCTCTTGTTTGCGTGGTTTGAGTGGGTTAATAAATGTAAATGTTGGAATACCAAAGATGCTTGTTTTCATGAAACTTTGTTTACTCGCACAGGGAGAAAACGGTTGCAAAATGAATACAAAACTGGGTATTGGAAAGATAAGATGGAGAAGATAAAGACAATGAAATCAGAGCAGATGAAGGGAACAACATACAAAAAGTCTTCATAAACAAAGCAAAATAAAAACAACAAATTTGATCCAGTACCACCATCTACTGGATAAATACAACACTGTTCATACTTCATACACTAGAATACAATTCCAACATTTTTTACTTCACAAGATTTTTAGAAATAAGTTATTTGCTTTTAACCCATTGTTTAAATTGTATGCAACCATCAAAACACTTACTAACGAATGTGGATATGTTCCATTCCCTGCTTGCAGCCATACAATGGGTAAATGATTTGTTCTCTGTTGTTCTTTTCAGGTATGGCAAAGGATAATCCATACGCCCGTATGGACGGTCAATGAGAATCCTACAAAAGTCCCTTAAGATGATTTTATTGATGCCAGTAACATTGAGACATATGAGAAACTGTGATTATCTGATTTGAGTTCAATGTCCACCAAAAAATATCACCAAGATGTTCTGATTATTTTGACTGAGTGTGCACTATATTTCAAACGCGGCTTCTTCGCCTAATGTTTCATATTTTATACGCATTGCTGTCTGTTATTATACCAGATTAATATTTCTCATGCCTTAAATTTGATGTAAATGATTATAGGAGAATATGTTCAGTTAACTTGTTTTTCTGTTGATCCAGGAAACTAGATGCAAATCTGTCAAAACATATTGTCCACCATGATATCCAAACATTACTGTGTTGTTCTGCATAAAGTGCAGAATTTTAAGAGATTTCTACAACTCCAGAGCAGATCAGAGCTTGTGGTGCTTCTTTTATAACTAGCAGTTTTATTTTCATTCTACATTTGTAATACACACTATCTTACTGATTGTCATTCGTGTCTAAAGTACCACATTTATTTTTATATAAATAGTTCATTTATAACATGTAACTCATTTTACACGTTTTTGGCTATTTTATTTGTGGATAAATATGAGAATCAGTATTTGTTTCCGGATGTTCTTGGATAAAAGAAATGTAAATGCATGTGAGGGATTTCATTATTGTGCAGCTTTTGTTAAAAACAAATTGTGATCATTGAAAAAATAAATGAATAAAATTTTATGTGACTTTAATTGTAAATCAATTTCCAAATTCACAATTTTACCAATCCACACCCTACCCAAACACAAATACAGAAACAAGAGGGGTCAAAAGAAACTATTCAGCAATGAGAGAAAGTACCATAAATCCCACGTGGAAATCAATGCCATCTGTGTGCTTACATCTCAACCTCTCACTCTATTTAAAGAAATACACATGCCCCACTTGTGGAAATATTGTTCTGCCCTATTCACATATCTTATATAACAACCTTTCATCTGCAGCAAGCTTTCCTAAATCTATCACCCTCCAAAAAAGGAGGCACCCAATACATGTTGCAGTTCCTGAGAATAATTTGCCATTCAATGATTACAGAAAAACAGATAATACATACAGTACACAGTCTCCTAAAGACTACAAACCTGTGAGATCCACACTGTGAATCTGCCTCCAGAATTGTTGGATTTTGGGGCATGCCTACAGAGTATAAATCGTGTTTTAAATATATAACCAACTGAGGCAGGGCCAGATTAAGGCATAGGCCATATAGGCGGTCGCCTCGGGTGCCACTTTCTGAGGGGGCACTGGTCGCTGACAAAAAATAAAAATAAAATACTTTTTTTTAAATTTAAAAACCCTTTCTCATTTTCTGCATTGAGGTAACAAATGAACGAATAAATAAATACACTTTTTTTTTTTTTACCCCTGTAACTCTCGTTGTAGTGAAACTTACTAAACACTTTTCAGCCAACAATATCAGGGACTGATTATTTATATTATAATAAATTCAGTTATTTAAGGAAATAAAAATCTGAATTTTTGCCTTAAAACCATTGTGATGTCTGATGTGTGCTGTGGTTTACGGGGCTATGATTAGGGTTTTGGGGGGTTGAACCCCAACCCTAGAGCGGCAACGCCACCGGTGGCGGGACGACTCCAAATCTAAATTTCAGCTAGGGCACCAAAAGGGCTAGAGTCGACCCTGAACTGAGGGATTATAGTTGGTAAAATCCTAAATTGCATGAGCCTTGCCCTAAAATCCTTTGACATGACTCTGTCTTTGAAAGTTGCTTTAGATTTTATCCCATGAAAAAGAAATGTTTAATATCCTGAGACCATTTTTATTTAATATGTAGATATAGCAACTTGAGTCTGCTTTCTTAAAGGTCCCATATCGTGCTCATTTCCAGGTTCATACTTTTATTTTGGGTTTCTACTAGAACAAGTTTACATGTTTTAATGTTCAAACAACACTTTATTTTTCTCATACTGTCTGTCTGAATATACCTGTATTCACCCTCTGTCAGAAACGCTCCGTTTTAGCGCATTTCAACGGAATTGTGTTGCTAGGAAACAGCTTGGTTCCATGTTTACTTCCTGTCAGCTGATGTCATTCAAATACACTGCAACAGGAAATAAACTGCTCACACATTTAGAATGTTTACGTTTAGAACTGTGAAATTAATCTAAAATATTAGTCTAAATATTGTAGATGTGTGACATCACAAATGTACAGAAATCCTGACGGCTTGTTTCAAACGCAGAGTTTCTGAATACGGGCTGTGTGTATTTCTCTGTGGATTCAGCATTTTGATACTTTCACAGTATTTATATAGCACTTAAAGGGACTGTTTGTAACTTCTTACACGTATAAATCACCCAGGCTATGCTGTTCAGACAAGACTCCAACACAAACTACACAGAAGCACCAAAACCGCAAAGTTATATCCAGTGAAGCCCGTCTGTTAAACAGTGTTGACCGCGGTCGGAGAATGCGGAGGAGACCGTAGCTTTGGTTATGCAGGGCTGGAGTCTCTGCTGTACTCTGCTCCTCTGCCTGCTTGCCTTCACTCAGCTCGCTCCACCTCACATGCATGCGCGCACACTACACACTGCAGAAGACTTGTAGCTCTGAGAATATCTAGTGAATGTACAGTGGACGTTTGTGCAGAAATAACTGCTGCAGCTCCTCCAGACCAACAGAGGTTTCCTGTGTCTTTTGAAGTGACGGAGCTCCGCAGAGAGAAACGTTATCGTCTCCGACCGGGTGCCGGTGTCTCCCCTGTTCCCCCCGACCGCGGTCGGTAGGCTGAAGCAGGAAAAGCCAACACTAGGATCAGCAGTGATTCATGTAGAGAACTTCGTCTGGTCAGCTAACATTACTGCCAAGCAGCTGAAATATAGAGTGATATTGTGGTTTTAGCTGACGTGTGTCGCCTCACTGTTTTGAGCGATGCTCGTTCATGTCTACGTAGAGCGAGCACAAGCGCGATCCAGACGCTGACTTTCGTTGACTTAACGACCACAGGTGTCGCTGTTAACAAGCATTTCTGATTCTTACAAACAGTCCCTTTAAACCTGCTTTATAATATACAAGACACGAAAATGACACTTTTTACAACCTTTAAACAATAAGAAAAAATATTACCGCCATATTTCCGGTTGGTTTGTTGTGTTTCTGACTCCTACTGCAAGTTCAGTTTAATTTGTCAACTATGTGGATCTTTAATTCAATGCTTTTGATAGTCCTTAGCCTGGACTAAAGGCTGGCTTTGCAGAAGGGCCCTTTTGTTATACCTATCTCGCGGGTATGCGCAAAATGTAGCTTGCGCGTTCACGTATCCGCGGCCCCGACGAAAAGTGGAGCACGTGACCCCTTCTGGTCGAATTACAGTTTAAACATCAGTGCGCGCTCCTGGTGGAGAAGAGAGAGCCGGAGGATCAACTGATCACTGATAACATCCTGCTAACCTAACAGTCTGCTCTGTTGTTATCAACACACACCGGGAACATTCAGCACCATGTCTGAAGAGAAGCCAAAGGTCAGTAACATGCTGTGTTTCTACGAAGAGACATCTTGTTCATGTTAGCTGCTGTTGTTAGTTACCATTCGCTGCTAAGCTAAGCTAGCTCTGCTGCTAGGCTAGCTCTGCTGCTAAGCTAGCTCTGCTAGGCTAGGCTAAGCTAGCTCTGCTGCTAGGCTAGCTCTGCTACTAAGCTAGCTCTGCTGCTAAGCTAGGCTAGCTCTGCTGCTAAGCTAAGCTAGCTCTGCTGCTAAGCTAGGCTAGCTCTGCTGCTAAGCTAGGCTAGCTCTGCTGCTAAGCTAGGCTAGCTCTGCTGGCTAGGCTAGCTCTGCTGCTAGGCTAAGCTAGCCCTGCTGCTAGGCTAAGCTAGCTCTGCTGCTAGGCTAAGCTAGCTCTGCTGCTAGGCTAAGCTAGCCCTGCTGCTAGGCTAAGCTAGCTCTGCTGCTAAGCTAGCTCTGCTGCTAAGCTAGCTCTGCTGCTAAGCTAGCTCTGCTGTTAGGCTACAGATAACCGCATTTGAGCGGGTCGACGGAGAAAACAAAGGTTGAACAATTATTGCGGATATTTGTGGCTTCAGGCGCAGTTCTGTGTTGCCAGTGAGCCTCAAACATCAACACCTACAGCTACTCACTGGTTTACTTTTGAATCAGGACATAGTTGCTAACGAACACATCAGATTAGCAGTTAAATTAATGATTTGGTGTTTTCATTTGCGCCATTGTGGCTCTCTGCGCCAGTTTCAACTAGCTAGCATGCTATGTGCTAACCACCAAGGGAATGAGTGGGTGCTGTGTTTGAATGGTGAAACCTGCCCTGTAGGACCAAAGCGTGTCTTCTACATGTACCTTAACGTTAGGTAACTTCAGTCAGCTGTCAGACTCCACAACCAGCCCTGCTCCCAGTAGACCACTTACACACCAAAAAACTGACAATAACCTGATATTTTCAGGTGGAATTTCATTCATTCATTCATTCATTCATTCATTCATTCATTCTCACTGTTCAATATCATTTTCCACTTGTGCAATTTTGTTAATAGTCTGTTTATTGTCAATACTGTATATACTGCTCCTATTTTTATACTTCCTTCTATTTAAATGGTTCATATTTTGTTACACTTTGTTTAGCTCTTCTTTTTTTTTACTGTGTTAGCTGATGCATCTTGTTTTTTGCACTATCCCCTTTGCTGCTGTACACTGCACATTTCCCCACTGCGGGACTAATAAAGGAATATCTTATCTTATCTTAGTTAAGTTAGCTGCTGTTGTAGGTTAACATCATACTACAGAACACCGGTGTTGTAGATCAACCTGTGGTCAGATTATCTGTGGTCGACTGATTGTGTGTGTGGTTGCTTATAGTAACAGAAGATGTTGAAAACAGGAAGAGGAAGCGGATCCATTATCTCTTAATTTATATACATTTCTAATAGATTCCCATCTGGTTCCTTTTCGTCTTAGCTGTGTATGTAAGTGAAATGGGCCAGCAGGATTCACTAGAGGCACTTTGAATGTCGAAAACCTATTAAAAAAAACAAGATGAGCAGCATGTGGGAGTTCATTCATTCATTTATTCATTCATGTCAGTAGTAAAAGAGCATTTACTTGCATCACAACATGCCTTTTATTGAGCATCCTGCACAGGTTGTGTGTGTCCTCACATTATGTACACATGGTATTGTGCTTGGAACAATCCACCTTTTATCAGACTTTATATTCACAGATAAAAGCACTGCTCCCAGTAGACCACATACACACCAAAAACTGATAAGAACTGCACTTTACTGTACGCCAACTATCTATCAGTACTACTCAGGTGTAATTCATACTGTGCAATATAATTTTCCACTTGTGCAATTTTGTTAATAGTGTGTTTATTGTCAATACTATATATACTGCTCCTTTTTATTCTTCCTTCTATTTAAATGGTTCGTATTTTGTTACACTTTGTTTAGCTCTTTTTTACTGTGTTAGCTGATGCATCTGCAAATTTCCCCACTGCGGGACTAATAAAGGAATATCTTATCTTATCTTATCTTAAAAATAATGTCACCATAACACAGGTATGTTTCTGCTGTTGACAATGAGTGTTTTCGTTGCAGGAGGGAGTGAAGACAGAGAATGACCACATTAACCTCAAGGTAGCTGGTCAGGATGGGTCAGTTGTACAGTTCAAAATCAAAAGGCATACTCCGCTCAGCAAACTAATGAAGGCATACTGCGAAAGACAGGTAAGTTCATTCTGAAAGACTGAAACATAAACCTGTAATTCCTGTGGTAACAATAGACTTTTGACTTTATTACTAACGGGAGACTTAAAATGACACAACTGTTGTTTATATTGTTTTGTTGATGGCTGACTGGATGCAAAATCTCACAAAAATGCTTTTTCTGTCTGTTCTGTCTTTTACAGGGATTGTCAATTCGTCAGATACGGTTTAGGTTTGATGGACAGCCAATTAATGAAACAGACACACCTGCACAGGTTGGTGAAAGCTGCACTCTTCAAAAATCCGAAATAATATAAATTGTTACTAAAAGCTCAAATATTCTGATCATGGAGATGGATTATTTAGTTTAGTTTACTTGTGAAGGGACAGTGCAAATTAATAAATAGACATGGTATAAAAAATGCCAGTTAGCCAAAAGGCTGTTTTTTTATTTGTTGTCCCTGGCCAAGATGTCACAGAAGGCATCCTAAAATACATCAGAACAAAAACATAAAACAGGAAATCCAGTTTAAAAGTTGTAAAAGGACACACAGTTGTTAAAAGCAGTAGAAACAGTAGTGACATTTATACATATAAACAACATTGCACACAAACAGGACATATCGATAGGAGCAGCAAAAACAGAGTTTAGTGCTGACACGTGTATGTATTAATCATCCATTGTTTTAATTGGGTACTGAAAGATCTGTAGGTGTTTAGGTGTCTGATGTAAATTGGAATTATATTTCACTCTCTTGAACCTCTGACTGGCTAATTGAATATATATATATTTTTGTACAATTCACACAGTTTGTGTTTTCTTAGGTCAATTATGTTGAATTTTTATTTTGAAACAAATGGGCAAATGTGTCAGAGCATAGGTGTGTGTCGTGTCATTGGCCTGTGCACACTGTCCAATTTTTTCTAGTGTGTCTGCTGTTACCCCTCTGGACCTGTGCGGTGTAGAGCACACTTGTAATGTCACATTAATGAAATGGGAAATAATGAAAAGTGTTCTTGTTAGTAGAGTATATTTGCACAATCACTGAATGGATATGACCCCCGGGAATAAGAATGAATCCTCCCATGTGTCCCACTGTTACTCAGTTTTTAACTCAGGGTTAGTGTAGTTAATGTTGAACCACGGATATCCTCGAGTAACGGATGGAAAGTGTTCAAAGACAATTGTACCTCCAACACTGATTTTTTTTTTTAAGTTATTTTTTTTGGGGGCCTTTTTTCATTTTATTGACAGGACAGTGGATAGAGTCTTGGAAAGGGGGAAGAGAGAGAGGATGACATGCGGAAAGGGCCACAGGCCGGATTCGAACCCGGGCCGCCGTGGTTAGGATTGAGCCTTGCTCTATGGGCGCCCGCTCTCCCAACTGAGCTAACCAGGCGCCCTCAACACTGATTTTTAATATTAATCTTCAAGCAATTGCACAGTATATACAGTATATTTCCCATGTCTAATTTGTGTTAGACTTGTGACAGTGAACCACAGTTTACCACTTTTACAATGTCCTCACTTCTTGGCCCAGTTGCTGTAATCAGTTGAAATTGATCAAGAATTTTAGTTGCACAAAAAAGCAATACTCTAACCGACATGCAAAATAATAAAATTAGAAATAATAGTCACAACCCACTCCATCAGTTTTCTGTGGTATAATAATATATGTAGAAAAAAGACTTTCTAGATCATGAGATGGGTGTCATCTTCATTGGATCCAGGTGAAAATACATAAAACCCAATATAAAGACAGTCTTCCATTTAGGGTTGGGTATTGTTTTAAATTTGTCCATGCTAGTGCCAGTATAATACCAGAGTTTTGGTACTGATACCAAAGCAATACTTTCCGTTATTACCTTACTGTGAGGATAACCCCTTTTTTTTTCATTTAACAAAAGAAGCCAAAGGTTAAATATTGTCCAAAAAACAAGCAGCCATCCAAGAAATTGTCTAAATTTGTCTAAAAATGTTGATTTGAATCAGGAACTACAGTAGATGGAGCCGAGATACCCAGCTCTCCTTCTATGAGGATACATATTAATGCATTTGCTGTAGAATAATGTTTTTGTTTTGTTATTACAGCTGGAGATGGAGGATGAGGACACTATTGATGTATTTCAACAACAGACAGGAGGAGTCTCTTCTTAAGTCGGATGTGGACTCTTGGAAGAACATCCACATCATTATTTTCATGTTGTATTTGTTTTCACTTAATTCTTTTTTCCACTGTGCTCGGTCAGGCTGTTCACAACACAAAAGAAGGTAGACGTTTCTTTCATTTGGGGCCAAATCCTAACTTTGAGATGCAGGGTAATTTTTTTAAAAAGTGTTTTATTCACATAAATGGATGATTTGAAATTGTCCAAGGCAGGGACACGTCTCAGATCAGATATGGCTCGTAATGAAAACAATCCACTGCGTTCTTTTGATGTTGAAATGACCTCATGCATGTCTCATAAAACCATAAGCTGAACTACATGCCAAAATCCTTTTTTTCCTCTCTTTGTGTTTAAGTTTTCCAGATTGTTGTGAGCATTTAAATTCAGGGTGGGCTCAACAATTTTTAATTCATGTACTTGATAGGATTGCTGTGGAGGAAAACTGCTGGATGGGAGTTTCTCTCTGTAGATGGGAAAGACATTATGACATATTTCTCAAGTAATAAACTTTTAGTAGCCCTTTTTTTTAAGGAACATTCAAAATAATTTGATGTACCCAATGCTTGTGCCGAGAAAGATCCATATGAATGGTTTACCTCAATACTGTCACCCTCGACTCACTGGTAAATAAAGTACAGTAATGTTTCTGGACCAAAAAGCTAAATGAATAGTGTTCTTTTATAAAAGGGTTTGGTTAATATATAATATGTAGATGTAAAGGGTTACTGTGACTGTAACAGTGGTCTTTGTTGTCACACAGCAGGAGAACAGCTCTCCCCATGCGTTTCTTTCCACCTCTTCAGGACTTTAGAATACAAATAATTCACCTTTACCGGTCCAGAAATGGAGTGTCCCATCTAAGGTTATATATTTCAGTCAGTGTATAAACAAATATTGAGTCAATGCTGTGTTGCCAATTTGAATACTTTTGTCCAAAATCTATCCAAACATGCTTAGTTTGTTTGACTCTTGTGCGTTGGTAGGTAGAAATCTTGTTTTATAAGAATGTTCACCATCATTTTTTAACATTTGTTAGATTTGCTGGGTGACATTGGCAGATACCCCCCCCCCCCCCCTTTTTTTGATTTGTACATTATTTGTTGTCCCTATACTGTATACAATAAATATAGTTTGATACTCAGCCTTGCATTATATATTACCTTCCATTTGTGTGTGGATCTGCTATATAATTAATATTTCAGCTATGCTGCACAACACAATGCAGGGCAGATGTTTTGAAATATTCAGATCTTGGGTGTAAATAAGCATACAGCTGTTAAAGGGCTGGATCATGGCTTGATTCATGTAACAAGAGGCACAAATACATTATGGCCACTATATGCTATTGTGGATAAAAAGAGTCATTGTATCCAGATGTGAAGCCCTGGAACAGAGGTTAATTTCATCAAGCCCATAATTACATGATTTGTTTAGTTTCCCTTTAAAGAGTTTTTGGAATTAAGCTGAAAAGATTTGAGAAAGTTGTGTGTATAATAAAGCAGTCAGATCCAGTGCACGCAATACACTTTACTTCCCTTAGAGGGTGTTGTTGATCTGGAGATCCACAGGATCACTGCTCACTCTGCTATATCTGCATCTCTACTTGTTTGAATCGCTGAAGCCCTTAAATTACAATACAAAGACACATTTGTTGCTCCACTCCAGCCTTGTGAGGGCCATAACTCCACGAGTCTTCTCTCTTACTTAAAGAGAACTTCATTTGCACAGATGTTTCTTAACTGAGCAGCCAAATGAACTCCCTGAGAGCCTCCTCACACAGTGGTTTGATTGTGCTGCTTTTATTTCTGGCATCTCCTTTGCATTTTATATTTCCTTGTGGATATATCTGGAGTCTCTCATATTCCCCCAGACCTCTCAGAGATGCAGCTGCAAGGTGCCCCCTCCACACATACATTCAAAAAAGCTCCTTGAGTCTGCATATAGTATTCTCTAGAAGAGCGCAGACATTAACTGTAACAGGCGAGATTCACGTCAAGGCATCACCGTTTTGTTGTAGTTGTGCTGTGAGTCACCATCAGCTGTGTCAGGGGTGCTTGTAAGGCAGCACATAACCCTCAATTGTTTTTACTGCAGTTAATGGAGAGAAGCTTTCTATTATTGTTATTGTTTTAAAGCTCATTCATTGTGTGTCTTATGTCATGCACCACTCTGCTGTCAGTGTACAACGAGGTCCATTTGTTTATTATTGTGACAAGATAATAGGTGATTTATTGAGTCCAACTGCACAGTCACTCATGTATTTAGAACAAAAAGGAATTATTTTCATATGAGAATCAAATGTGTATTATACATGAGTTTATGTTCATATGCATAATAAGCTTCTGTGTGTATAAGAACTAATAATTTGTTATTGAATGAAACTTGGCCCTCCTTCACGAGGCTAGATTACCAACTAGGGCCCCCTAAAAAAATGTTTTTAAGTATATGTGCATTTTTAAAACACATTTTAAACTGATGAGCGTTCAGGTGGGTTTTGAAGATGGTCGATGCGTCAAAAAACAATTGCTCAAATGGTGCATATTCCTGATTAATTTGTGTTTAATCAGATTACCACACAGCAAACATGGAGCCATGTAATAATCCAGCATAGGAATACTGTACACATGCACGGATAGGGGAGCAACAGGGGGTGAGTAGGTGCCCACCTGCTCATATCAGTCTATGGTCCTTTAAAATACACAGTTTCTTCCCTATTTACTGATCATTCACTCATTATTTGTTTATTATATTTTTTTGTAGTAAATTAAAGTAGTCAACACAAAATTCTACACAAAATTAAGGCTGTAATCTGTAACAAAGTAGTACACATACTGTATCATGATGAAAAAAGGGCAGAGAGAAGAAAAATAATCTTACAATACATGCCTCCCACTCAAAATACATAAATAACAAACATAGATGGTCTGCTAAGATATGCACAGACTAAACATAAATATTACACATTAACCCTCTGAGACCAACAATAGACCCATTTTTGGTCTTTTTAGGGGGTACAGGGGATATTTAAGGGGAGCTAGCAGGTCAACAGTATGTCACATAGAAGTGGTGGACATCATCTGAAAGCTGGGAACCTGAAGATTAATTTGAGCTCAGCACTGTGTGTCAAGTTGTCCTAGTCATTAATAAGAAATAAAAATTAATTAATAAATTAATTAATTCATGATTTAAAATAAATTGTAAAAGAGAATAAGAGTTTTGAACATTATGATAGAGGTGTATACAGTAGTGGCTGTTTCCTTGCTCTATTATGTCTCATAAGTTGTTTCAGTAATTTTTTGTTTGATACCATTTGTTACACAGATTTGGTGCTAAATTTAACCATTTTTTACCACTCGAGAATTGATTATAATGATCAATAATCCCTCCAGAATACCACATTAAGACACCAAGAACTTGAGGAACACCATAGAAAAAACCATGCTGTGATTTAGTATAAAAAAAAACATTTGACATTTTGTGATTTCTGCAAGAATTGCATTTTTTTTGCAATTGGACAGCGAGCACTTCTGTTCTGGAAACTGAAATATTCAAAAACACCATTTAAGAATAGGCGAAAATATTTGAGTTATTTAGCCTCCTTCCCAACCAGCTAGCATGACATGGTTGGCAGCAATGGATTCCTTAGGTTTTAGTTTCATATGATATCTGCAGCTTCACTCTAGCCCTAAAACGGAACTGCTACAGCCTCTGAAAGACATTAAAGTTGGTCGGGATCCCACGGGTGTCACAGGGTTAAGTTAATATTATTTAATTATTTGACGTTTGTACACTTTTTTAAATTGAATAATAGTTTAACATTTTAATTTCCACATCTTCATTATAGCTCAATTGCTGAATGTATGTATACAAACTATTCGTGTTTTATACCATAATTAGTATTTTTTTAATCCAAATACTGATCCTTAATGTATTTGTACTTGTTGAGCTGAATTCTGACCTTTGAGCTACTTCCTTCACAGTGGTATTTGCATTCTTGATGTGTTACCATTAATTTGAATGAACAGCAGAATGAGCAGCGTCCTCTCAGTAAATAAAATCCAATAAGTGCATAAACATGTAGCACACAGTACATCCATCACACAACACAAGGGGAGGGGTCTTCAGACAGAGCAAATCAGCTTAAGTTGGAACACGTAATGATCGTATGAGGTCAGTCGGCCGTGTTTTGCATCCTCAGTGTGTCCAGCCAGCAACGTCAGTTGTGACACCCTCCCTCCCTCCTCCGTTGAATCAGTCCAGCAGCCTGAATGAAACCACTGTACATCTGGAGAACCTCTGGATCGTCTCCAGAGCGCTGCATGCTGATGTCACCCTCTTGTGCGTAATGTGGGTCCCCACCCTGTCAGCAGATCAGCAACGCATGTTGAGATCTCGAGGGAGCAGAAACGTGTCAGTGGCTGTGTTATCGTAAAACTGTTAGTATACAATAATTCTTGAGTTTTACTAGAGCGAACAAATGTGAGTGCTTTCCGTGTCAAAATGGCCCATTGTTCTCACTCAGAGAATGTTTTAAAGTTCAGAAATCCACAGATATAATCAGGACAAAAGACCTGTCTGTATTTGCTCAAGGTTTTGTCCTGAGGACATTGGCTGAGGAGAGATGTTAGAGACAAGAGTAGGAGACGGGAAAGGTTAAACTAATAACACATTCCCTCTGAGTACAGAATTGAATTCTAGAAAACAGATTAAATGAATGAAATGTATTTTCAATTTGCCACTGAAAGCATCTCATGGAGGCCTCTGAAGAATAAGTCTATTATTAATGCAGCCACACACTCACACTTAAGCTTTACAGTTATTCAATTCAATTAAATGCAACTTTATTTACCCCTGTAAGAGCAAATGTATGCAGCAGCTTGCCACCACCCAGATTAACAGATACACACACTAGATAAGAAAAGAAAAAACATCAGTCATATCTGTATCTGTGAGTCTAAAGGTACTATAATATTTACTTTTCATGGTTTGGTTTTCAAACATGCTTTAAGTCAGGTACAACTAATATTAATCATGCTGTTTTAACCATCATCCTACCTCTGACTTTTTGTCATATCTCACAGATGCTGTATTCTATAATTCCAATCTTTCATGACTTTGTCAATCAATTTGTTCCTAATGTCTTCATATTATTGTTTTCCCTTTCTGTTTTAATTAATGCTTTTTAAAAAGACCAATGTATTGAGGTCCTAGGGGACACCAGCCAAAAGCATCCAATTGCAGCCTATGCAGTTTAAATAGAAAATAGAGGTAACATGTTTGCCATGGGCCCTAATTTCAAGTATTACACACTATCAGGTGGGTAGGGGCACTCTGTCCGACATTTTGAAGGAGACAGATGCAGCACACACAGATTTCCTCATGTGCTCTGTCTATTTTTGTTTTACACAATATGTAAATGAACTGACATTAATTACATAACTAGACATTTGTTTCTTACAATAGTTTATTATTGTGGGTAAGCCTTGTATGTTGAATAGGTTTGGTAATTACAGGAGTGGTTACTGAGTGCAATTAACCAGACATTTTCACTTGTCAAACACAGGTGTAACCAATAATGATGATAATTGCTGCATTACATTCAGGTATAATGGTTGGTAATGTGCAGTGTGCAGTGCACGCTATCTCACTGGCGCTGCTACTGGGACATTTAATTAATGTTGGTTAGACCTGTGCTTCTCCTGCCATGGCACAGTATATTTGTGTCTTGAATGGAATGATTTCAACTATTTCCACTTTGGAAAATAATGTTTAATATGATTTTTAAAGTTTTACTCTCAAACTGTGTTAGTATAAATATTCGGAGTAGGCTATTTCATCTATGTGGCTCTGCAGTGGTCCAATAGAACTTTTCATTGCCATTCTGTAAGGCAACAGCTTTGGTCCAAGTTTCTTCCTGTTAGCAACTTTAACAAACCCATTTAAAGCTGCAGTGGGTAGAATTGGAGCGAATATGATTAAGAGAAGTTATTTTTATAGAACAGTCACTATATCCTGACAGTAGTGCATGAGAAAGGTAGTCTGAAAGAAAATCATGTGCGTCTGTGTCCTCCGGTGCTCCTAATGGCATCTGCAAGATTTCACAGACCGGAGGATAACAACCAATCAGAGCCGAGCTGGAGTCTGCCGTTTCTGAGCAGCTGTCAGTCACTCGCGAACTCCGATCAAACGGTCAAACTAGGCAGCGCTGATCAAATATGAATCAATATTCTGCCTAGTTCTCTCCTCAAATGTTTTCAGAATCATCTTGTAGTGTACTGTTTATCCGTAAAATGAGAAAGTCTGTGAAGCCGCCGCCATTGTAAAATCTGGTGAAGGAACGCCAAGTTCCGGTCACATGACCAGAGCACAGCCAATAGGAACGCTGTCTCTCTGAAATGACCTGTGATTGGTCAAAGTCTCCCGTCACAGGCTAGATTTTCTAAAGCCTGAAAACAGAGTCATGATGAGGTGCAGAAGTCTAGTTATCTCTCAGAACACTTGAATTACAATATGCTGAAGGGTTATTATGGGATTTTTGCCCAATGATGCCAAAAATATACTGCCTACTGCCACTTTAACCACTTGAACGCCAAAGATATCGTGTACATGGCTTCCCATGTTGTAAACATCACGAGTTATCACAAGTTTCATTCGAAGGCACCATACGTTTCATTCAAGGAGAGGAAAACATGCACATTCTCAAAATTGTTTGTGGTGCTGGGAGTAGATCTCCTCCAATATGTACTTTTTCAAAAAAATGACTTTCTCCCGCACACACTTTTCTCTGCTTTATTAGTCAACAAGGACCTTCATTATGACCATACATTTCATTGCCATTCTGTTGCTAGGGCAACAGCTTTGGTCCAAGTCTACTTCCTGTTAGCTACAGCATTAAAAAAAACATTGCAACAGGAAATACAAAAGGGATTAATCAATAACCTACACATAAATACAACATATACAATTTTAACCACTACATAAAGTGTTGCAAGTTTGTTTTCTCTCACAATGGACTCTAAGTACCACAATGCAACACAGAAACATATCATCTCCTTAGCTACGGCTTTGGGAGCTACGCCCCAAGAAGAAGCAGAAGAAGAAGAAGCAGAAGAAGAAGTGGGAGGCTTCCCCCTGAAAGGACTCATTGTAGGGAGGGATGATGAGAGTGTGTGTGGAGCCCCCTCCTCCTCCTCCTCCTCCTCCTCCTCCTCTAACTAGCTGGTCAGCAGCGGAGGGATTAGTGAAGCCAGCTCACTTTACTCACTATACTCACTAACAGACGAGTGAATCATGGTCGTCGTCATAACTACCGGCTGGGAGTGGAGCCGAAATTGTGCAAGATACGGATAACAGCGAAGAAAGGTCTGTAAGTTTCCAGGTTGCTCCGTGAAAATGCCTCACCAGAGGCTGCTGCTGCTGCTGCTGCTGCTCGGACCCGTCGCTTTATTACACTGCTTCTCTCACATGTGCTTTATTTTGAACACCAGGATATAAAACCTGTAAAAAGGAGGACAAAACCTAAAAGGACGTGCGGATATTTTGGTTTTTTCGTGCGGAGATTTCCCTCAACTAGAAGAAGAAGAGAGAAAAGTTGTACTTGTTGGTCCCACCATGGGTAACGCAGGGAGCATGGACCAGCACACTGATCTCAGAGGACACAACATGCCTCTGAAACTACCCATGCCAGAGCCAGGTGAACTGGAGGAGAGATTTGCAACCGTTTTGGTAAGAAAAAAATAACATTTTATCCATCTGTCTTTGTCTTTGTTCCCCTCCATGCTTCTTCAGTGTGTCCTGGGACGGGGACAGCTGTGTGTGTAGGTTGGACCTCTCTGTTTGTCCAGCACGCCTGTCCTTTGTTGTTCAGGGAGAAAAAAGGCACTTGTGTCAGAGAGTACAAGAGATTTGCACACTGACTATACACATTTTATGGTTTGATAACACTTTCTAAAGTCTTTTCAAGGCTATCAAAGTAGAAGAAGAAGAAGAAGAAAGGCACTTTATTAATTCAATTTTTTCACTCTGTTATATTTTACATATTACATAGTACACACATGCACAAACAGGACCTATATACATGCATTAGTGGAGAGATGTCAGAGCGAGCAGCCTGACAGGTGCCCCAAGCAGTTGGGGGTTTGGTGCCTTGCTCAAGGACACCTTGGCAGTGCCAAAGAGGCAAACTGGCATCTCTCCAGCGACCAGTTCACACTCAGTACTTGGTCCATGCGGGGACTTGAACCAGCAACCCTCCGGTCACAGCGACCCTCCGGTTCCCAAGCCAAGTCCCCATGGACCTACGCCCTAAGCAGTTGGGTGTTTGGTGCCTTGCTCAAGCGGGGACTTGAACCGGCAACCCTCCAGTTCCCAAAGCCAAGTCCCTATGGACTGAGCTACTGCCCAGTGATGAAGTTGTAACAGGACTGTGTGACACTCATATTTGTCTTTTTTTTTTTTACTCAACCAAGCTTCAACGTTCTGCCACATCATACTGAAATACACCAAACATGACATTTGGGCTCACTAAACTAGGGATGTCACGGTACCAGAAATCTAGTAGTCGATACCAATACCAGTGAATTTCCACGATTCTCGATACCAAATTTGATACAACGGTAAAAAAACAAAACAACAACAATAAATCCCATGTAATTCAACACATACTCTTTTATGAAAAACATTTGAACATTACAAAAAACAGAAGCATGTAGCCTTTAAGTAATAAATAAAAATAATTGACCCATTTTGTTCATTTTGGCGTATCAGCGGCATGTTATCAATCGATAGTCAGACAACTTGGTACCGAAGTATCGGTTCTCGTGACATCCCCACCCTAAACACAAATGTTTACAGTGCAGCAGTCTTCTCATTTAGCATCCTATACATCCAGCCTCAATGCTTCTGTAAATTTCCAAGACACCTGCAGACAAATTATTGTTTTTATGGCCGTCTTTTCCCCCAACTTTATGAGTCCAGACGCTGGCTCACTACTGAAGCTCTTAAGTGCCCAGCATGCCAGCTCCTTTTTTTGAAACATCTGTCACATCTTAAAGTGTCAACAGCGTCTGTCAACAATTATGTTACCTAGGAGTGAATGCTGCACATTCCTGGTGTTGTTGAAAGATCCTCCAGACTTTAAAGTGCCCTCAGGTCAGTTAATAGGAGCAGGAAAAGTGTTTATATTAATGGTTGACAAACCATCACCCGTATGTTGACTGATTTAGAAGGACTTATTCACCGTGTTCTCATTATTATAGAGCCCATTATTGTGAGCAACGAATAACTTTTTGCTGATGAGGAGAGTTTCCAGCACACAGCTCCCCATTGAGTGAATAAAGGCCTAAATAGAAGAACAGTGAAATTTGAGAGCTGGTGAAATGTGGGTCAAACGTGATTGTCGCCTGGCCTACTGCTCTCCGAAACATTAGCTGCTCAGTAGAAGGAATTTGACTTGGTTCTTATAGCGGCGTGATTGAAATGTTTAAAGTGGAACTACGCCCATTTTCAAAATTCATACATGTTATTCCTACGGTCTAAGACAGTCCAAAAAATATTAGTAAACTTGAACAACTCTCTCCCAAATCCAAAAACGAGGCCGGTCTCTTGAGAGCTCCAGCCAGCTCATAGCGGTCTGTGAGTGTGACTGCCTGGCTGGCGAGGTAGTGACCCAAGCAGGCGCTTAACTAGCTGTCACGGCAGTTTGTGGAGCTTATAAACTCCGAAAACGTTGGAGCAAATGATCGATACCACATCTAATATCATAAAACTGCCAATATTCAAAATCTACACAGTTGATTTCTCGCCTCAAAAATGTTCAGAAGTGAATTTAGTGATGAAATAGCTACGAAAATGTAAAAAAAAAACCTGTCGTTTTGAGCTGCTGTTATTGGGACCAAAGCCTGTGCTGTTCCAGTGCTTTGCATTGTGGGATACATTAGGTGAAGTAGTCCGATGCATACCGGAGATTGTTTCCGAATCAGTATGACATCTGGGTATTTTTGGCGTACTGTAGATTTTGCTTTGTTTGCATACTACATGCTACATTTTGGCCAAATCAGTACATACTACTAGTACAGTATGCAATTTTTGAATACAGCCAATTAATTGTGAGAGATTTTAGCCTACAGATGACACTGAGAGCTCCCAGGGGAATGATCTGAGTATATGGGAACATTTTCTGTTTCACAACTGACAACACTACAATAGAGTAACGCTCATTGGGATATAAAAAAGAAAACAAACATTCTGTGAGTCCACAAAATCAGTTTCCCATTCATTGTCTATGGAGCAGCTCCAGACTTTGTTTATACCCTATGGCATCACAAGTTTGAGACTTACTTCTCTGGTTTCTGGCTTTGAGAGAGAGGAGTTCATGTTCACTAATTTTGATTGAACTTTCCTTGGTCATGGAAATATCACACTGGAATATTTAATTTAGGTGGTGCTCCCCTTTTAATTTTCTATCTATTTATATTTATTTTCTGGTACAGGGCTTTGTCTACTGGGCATGACCTGTAATGGGCGCAGATCTTTTTTAGCCTGTAAGCCCATTACAGAAAGTGGATCAAGTTTAGGTGGGTGGTCAAATGTGCGACCGTGTAGTGTTGTGGTGTGATTGCTGCTTGTCAGTCACCGATGAATCCCATTCTGCTCTGGAGGCAGCAGCCTTTGGGGGTAGAGAGGTTTGACGTCACACCTCAGAGGGATTTGGGTCTTAATCACGTCTGCTTTTAGAATCACCTACTGAGGTTTCCCCCCTCTTACATCTGGGTGTATAAACCCTCTGAGCAGTAGAAGTCAGGGATGAGAGAACGATTACGATCCATACATTTGGTGTACAAAACTAATCCTTATTATGCTTTCCAGTAAGAAAAAAAATACCTGTCTAACTGCAGGATTTGGTGGGCTGGCTGTCAGAAAAGCCGATCCTCACGGTGTGTCAGGAACTCCCCCGCTCCCTCCCTCCCTCCTCCCCTGCTGCCAGCTTGATGCCTCAGCTCTTGGCGGGATGGAAGCCCTCCAGCATTAGGAGGAATTTAGTACTATAATCACAGCATTTAGTGTTATTTACTGCCATTTAAACCCTAATGTGTCTCAGCCGTGCCTGATGGCCGTTGGCTCCATTGATTGCGGGAGCGAGTGGCACCGTGTGACTCCGATGACCTCACTTGGGTTTGAATAGCAGATGATTAGGATGATACCTCGTCACGCCTCTTATTTGTCTTTGTGTCCTAACATGACGAATCAACATTTAAGTGTACTTGGCTGCTGATTAACAGCCCTTTCACCTACTCATTAATCATTTCTTTCCTTCATCTGGTCCTTTATCTATCGTAAAACACCTAACAAACAATCACAGATATTTTGGTGCTAGTCTTCCCTAGGCGTGATGGAGTAGCAGCAGGACTGTTTACCTGCCACTCCTCATATGTTTGATCAACAGGCAAACCCCGGATCACAGCAGGGTGCCGTTTGGATTAAAGGATTCTGCTGTGTGCCACCACATTCAAGCACTCGCCTCGCTTAACCCTTGAATTTCTTTTCAAGCACATACAGTATTTGAATTTGGGTCCATGCTGCGTGTTGTGAAAAGCCTCCTTTCAGATACTAACTCATGACCTCCATCATCTGAGCAAGAACACATAATATGTGTAACCACACATAGAGAATAAGGCTAATTCCTACAGCTGTGCAAGTTATTTGATTCTTATACTGCAAAAACTCAGCTAGCCAAAATATCTCATAGCACTTAATATAAGACACAATCACCCAACAAGTACCATTTCAGTGAGATATAGGGACTTGTTTTAGACAATGCATCTTGAATATCTTGTTAAGTGAAAAAATACTACTTTTGAGCATTACAGGCTCATTATGACACACAGCTCTTCCTAATACTAATGAAATATAGTTCATAATGAGTTTCCCCAGCTAATTTCAAGATCTGTTTTTATCTTGAAAGGCTTAAAAATATCATCGTATTTCAAGAAATCTTACCAAGTGAATTTTTCTCGTTTCATTGGCAGATTTTTATTTTACTTATTACAAGCAAAAAAACCTTGTATTTATTTATTTTTTTTAAACTCATTTTGAAATGGCCTTTTTTTCCATTGAATCTAAAATTAGCAAAGTTTCCTGATTTCCTCAATTAGATCAGAAAATACCATTTCAAATAATAAGCAAATAAGACTAAGAACCTGAGGAAGCATTTGATGACAATTTTGTAGAGATGTTACCATTTTTCCTTCCTGATACCGATTCTGATATCGGCCGGTACAGAGTATCGATCCGATGCTAGCGTGATTTAAAAAAAAAATATATATATAATTATATTATTATTATTTAACAGCTGTTTACTACACTACCACATTTTCCTCGCTCTGAGTATATCGTTACCGTTACACTCTCCACTAGCACCGCACTGTCGTTGTTTGCTATCGTCACGTGACAAACTACCTGCAATCCGTTCTTCTTCGCTGCTCTAAAACAGTAGTTGCCAGTGGCAGCCATGATACATTGAGGGCGTTTAAACAAGTTAATTTTTTCCGGGGTTAATAAATTATGGTATCGGTGAGCATGCCAGTCTATGCATCAATCCCGATCCTGAATTTTGGGCAGTATTGGACGCATTTCTGATACTGGTATTGGTATCGGAACAACTCTACAATTTTGGGTACTTGGCAGTATTCATACTTTATACTTAATTTCAGACAGTACCCAAAAAGTGTTGAAGTGTGGAACCCAGCCCTCGTTGTGTCTGCTGCTCACAGTAATAACTGGAGATACCAGGGCTGTTTGTTTCCATATAAAAGAAGCCATTCACTCTTATTAAGTTTTGTACAGTAGAAAAAAAACAGTTTCCACCAACTTGTCAGCTGTTTTACTCCAGTAAACATGAAGAATGTGGTTGACTAAACAGTATCAACTGAAGGTCAAAAGCTCCAGGAACTTGTGGTGCACGCCATGGAATAAGTGAGTAAGTGGACCTTGAGTAGAGATTATTTTGTCAACTGCTGTTTCCAAGGTCAATAAACTCAATGAGGATTGTGATTTTGTAAAGTTTATCATTTTATTATGTCTAAGCTTAGTGAGTTTTCTACGTACACACTAAACACTTATGCCAGTTACTGGACAACAATAAGAAACATGTTTCCTGTCCATGTTTTCTTGTTTGTCTTTTTTACAGATACAGTGTTTTATTATAAGCTAAACATAAAACAAACTGTCTACGTAGCCTACATAATGGTATGCATTTCCAAATTATGTACATTAACATAACTTAACATAATTTTAAGCTCATTAAATCTGAACATGCCTTGCTTGGATAAGACTGTGTGAGCTATCATACCAGCATTCGCCAGCATATATGACCGTAGTAGCACTTTGTGGAAAAACGCTGGGGTTTACTGCCGGCTGAGTCTGCGTTTTCTACTAAATGAAAAGCTCCCATTGAAGTCTGTGTCTCATGAATCCCTGGAGCCGAGGGCTGATCTTCGAAATAGACTTAGGCTAATTGTAATGCAAGGCCTCTGCCGTGATAAGAGAGGCCAATTCACATGTGACCTTGGCCATGAAGTGAGGTGTAGATTAAACCCAAATATTCATTGTTTAAAGCACTAAAGGGGGCAGATTTCCATGCAGGTGTAAGATGGAATTTATTCACTGTTAATGTTTACAAGTTTTTAAGTAAGCAGTTTGCTGTTTGTTTAATTCTTTGTGTGTCTTGTAAATGTTACTGATTGTAGTGTTCTGAGGGCTTTTTTGGTTTTCCTATACATAATACAGGGAAAATAGCTCTGTATTTACTCTGGAAAGCATGTTTGCAAGTCCTGGGGTTGCCATAGTGTTGTTGAGACAACTCTACAACAAGAAGAAGATGGGTCACACATGATGATGAGCCAGTGTCAGGGCAGCCCTCTTGATGTTTACTCTGCACAGCTCAACGCTGATATCCCAGTGAAGCTACCGGTCATATCAACATCCCAGTAGATCAATCCGCTCTGCACTTATTGCCTAATCAATCCAACGCTGTCATTTAGCACGACCATTACAGGGTATAAGCAACGCTTCAAAGTGGCAGTTTTGTCTCTCGGCCTATAAGTGCACGCTGGCTGAAAGCATGTGAAATGACTGCAGTCAATCTGTGTGAGTCACATGTACAGTACGAGCCGGTCTATATGCTTCATGCTGAACCACAGGAAAATGACTCGGTGCAACAGGAATCCAGCTCAGGCCTCATGTCTGCTCCTCTGCCTCAGCTAGCCACAGACATCAAATACAAATTATAGCCACATCCAGGATACCAGCTACTTCGGTGTTTGCTGAATATCATGACTGCTGTCAAGTTTACAGCCATTACTTGCTTAAATGCCATATGGGGTCTGAAGGCTTAGCTGTTGTTGTAGCTGCTCTTCTTAATAGTCTGTCCAGATTACATCTAAGCTACTTTGGTCAGAGGCTCCTGAAGCACCCTGAGCTGCTTGTTTATTTGTGCTGCGAGGTCCTGCATCTGAAATCTGCTCCTCAGATTAATCGCACAAGTAGCCGTCACGTTCAACTGAAGAGTAATTTGTCACATTGACAGTATGTCAAACTGTGATGTTCAGCTTGTCAAGTTCTGCCCCCAGGCAGCCAAAAACATTGATTAATGCTGCTTTAAGCGTTTGCTTTGTCATCGTTTCCAACGTTGTAGTGTTGTGGAAAAGATCATGTCTAAAATGTTTGTTGCACCTTTTTTTATTACTATTTTGTAATTCAATATCTACATACTTTAATTCAGACATGTTGGTATATGCACATGGGTGGCAAATTAAAGGAAAAAACCTGAATAAATGCCGGTCTCATGGGAAGGTGTATAAATTGCACGACATTACGAGGACATTCCGCCTGTCATGAGGACGCATTTTAGCCTTTTCACCGCCACTTTTTGCATGTCATTTGTACGCCATGCAACAAAACTACAGTAATGTCTGCAGTTAGGTTGAGGCAACAAAACCACTTAGTAAGGTTTAGGGAAAAACTTCATGGTTGGGCTTAAAATAAGTACGTAAACTAAGTAAAATATGTACAGAAACAACATAACATAACTACGGAAAACATGTCACAAACGTAACTTGCAAAACCCTCCCGCCATAAGCGGCCTTTCTCACTTTTTATTTTACGTAACTAGTTCGGGGTGTAGAGTATTTAAGCAGTTGCATTTGGACACAGTACAGACTACATTGCGTACAAATGACACATCAAAAGCAAGAAAGGTGCTGGAATTGCAAGCTAAATGCCTTGCACATCATCGTGACATTTATACGCCTTTTCGTGCGAACAGGCTGATAAATAAGTGGAGAAACACAAGATGCAGATGCTTTCAAACAGAGCATGAGGAGTTGCTGAATGATTGGTTATGAAAATGATGAGAATCGTGTACACTGGTTTTTGCTGTCACCACATCTCAACCCACATATACAGGAGATTTTAGACTCTCTTCTCTTCCACCATCATCTTCAAAACATCATTATGAACTCACATGTTCACCCCTCCATTGAATTTCCACAGACATGAGAAGAAAACATAGGTAATCAACTGATGTCGTGGCAATATGTACATACATGTAGTTTATTCTGAAAGACTGTGTCTTTGATAATTTGACAGGCCGTCTGTTAGCTTGTGATTTGTCTCTCCCAATGCTACCTACAGTGATCCATCCATCTCATGCTTTGCTACATGGGACCCAGGAAGTGACTAAGCTAACCCTTCTCGTCTTTTCCATGTCGACTCTTCTTCATTAAAAAGTAGAACAATGGGTATTGTCTGAGGAGCAGAGGGTGAACACTGGCTGAATCCCGTGCAGCAGGCCCGGGGAACAGAGCTGCTCTTTATTCTGTGGAGAGCCCAAGACGGAGCCTGGCACTGGACCCAGACCCGGCAGGCTGCGAGAGGCCACCACACATACCCAAATATGTGTGTGTGTGCATGATTGTGTATGGGCATGTAGTCAGAGCCCCAGGATGCTCACCCACCAATTAGCCGTAACAGAGCTGAGCATGAAATGCTCGGGGAGCGATGAGAATTACTTCGGCAGCCAGTGTGCTGCCGGCCTCTGCAGCCTCTCAGAGGTGCTGCGGTGTTGAGCGATAATGTGCTGCTCAAAACCCCGAAGCAGAGCCTGGAGGCATCTTGCCTGGCTGGCAGAGGGTCAGCTGATTATGTGGGAACAGGTCTCTGTTGGCTTTGTGCAGGCACCGCTGAGTTGAAACCACTGGGGCTTCAATCACCATTGTTGTTCTCAGTTCAGTTTTGACATCCGCACATTTGGGGGTGGTTTTGGTTTTCTGCACTGCAGCGTGGGTGGCAGCGAGTACTGACCAAGCAAAACGATATTGACTTTAACATAACGCTAAAACCTTTCAGTATGATCATACCTGATTACAACAGCCCCTGACCTTTGTTTGGGTGCTGGAGTAATAAGAAGAGTCTGGCTTAGTGACCCTCTGTCTCAGCTACAGAATAGCAAAGAACAGTTAAGCCTTTTTCTTAACATTACTGAAATGTTGTACTGAATGCCTGCAACTGTTTTGAAAGAAAAAGAAACTTCCCCCGGCAGCTTTTTGACGTCACTCCGGAGTAAAGCTTTAGTTCTGGCCGTAGCTCCGTCCTTGGCCATGAATATCTTTGCTGTAGGTCCTCCTGCGTAAGGAGCAGGTGTACGATGATGCCGCTTGGCTCAGGCCAGCCCGGTCCTTTCACGTTGGTCACAGCCCGTTGCCAGTGTTGCCCAACAGGACCGGTCCAAGAGCCACACAAAAGAACAGGAGAGTCACTGCTCTGTGGAGAAGTGCATTATGGTCAGGAGGATCTGTCCGGGCTCCAAGGTGGCAGCTGCGCTAATAAAATGAGGCCAAAGTGATGCACAAGAGTGGGTGTTTTGTTATGAACTGTTACGAATTAGTTGATGTTCATTGTGTTTTATCAGGAACCAAAAAACCTTCGAAATGTCTGTGTCATTCTGACAAAGTAGCGGTGTGTTGTGGCTTCAGGGTCAGCTTTATCTTGTGATAATGTTTTTCTGTTTTAGGGGCCTTGAGCTGTGTTGAGCATGTTTACAGTTTGGTATTAGGCCTCCACTGATCTGCACAAACCTCATTTTGTTTTTAGTCTGTTTACTTACTTACTGCTATTTGTTGGATTTTCATGATGTGGCACCAGGAGTCATGGTCTTAGCTGATTTTTTTGAGTTGTTGGAACATGTTGTTCATCAATGACTTTTCACAACCTTGTACAATATCTACACAGTGGCCTTCCATCCAAATGCAGGAAGGTGTGCAGACAGTTTTAAAGGGGACACATCATGCTCATTTCCAGGTTGTTACTTGTATTTTGGGTTTCTACTGGAACACGTTTACATGCTTTAATGTTCAAAAAACACGTTATTTTTCTCATACTGTCTGTCTGAACAGACCTGTATTCACCCTCTGTCTCAAACGCTCCGTTTTAGCGCCTGTCTCTTTAAGACCCCCTCCTGAAAAAGCCCAGTCTGCTCTGATTGGCTTGTGAAAAAAATAGTGTGCACCTCTTCAAAGGTAGTTAAGCTATGGGCGTTATATTCTAATGAGCCTGCATGTGACAGGGTTGTCTTGTATTTCCAGCCCTGTCTCCTAAAATTTACGTTCCCATTCAACTAATTTGCATTCTCAATAACATTTGGAAGGAAACGTATTTTGTTGCAGATTACGTTTGTGTTTTACGTATCACAAATACCTTTTGTAAGTCGCGGACGGCAGCAGCGAGTGACGTAGTACAACGTGCAGAGCTGGTGGCGTAATATATCGAGCGACCGTGAATGAAAATACGTTGAATAAAAATGTTGAATAATAATGGGTATAACAAGCGAGAACGTCCACTACAGGTGGGCGTCCAACAAACACAGGACTTTCCCCCGCTGTTCGTGTTCCATGTGAAACAGTCATTTATTGTGTTTTTGTTTTGTTTTTAAGTCATTTTAAACCAAACCATGATCTTTTTTTTTTTTTTACTATACCTAACTAAGTAGTTTTGTTTCAATTTACAACATTAATCACATGTTTCAAACTGTGACTGTAATACTTTTCCTCAAAATGTATTTTGGTTATGCAGTTTAGTTGTATAAGAACGTAAGAGACAGGGCTGTCTTATTTCTTATACAGTATGTCTTATTTGTGAGTTGGTAGGCACTCCAGATACCCAAATGTATGTGCACAAGCACTGAAAAAGTGAGTTTTTCATGATATCCAGTAACACCAGCCCTAACTTGCAGTTTTGTTAAGGCTCAGCAGTTCACTTTAAACTAGCCTTGTTTCTTTTTAGGCTTTTCTTCCTGAATGTTCTTTCTTGGGACATATGCTGCTTTGACGCTGCCAGAGTCAAAAAGGCAGGTTTTGTCGGGTAACGACTTGCCAGAATTAACATCTGCAGAGCAGAATGGGAGGTCCTGTTGAATTTGAATGTAAGATCACTGAAGTACATTCAAATGCAACAGGACCTCGCCAGAGTTTGATATAGGCCCCATCACAGCTCCGGACAATGCAGCAGTCTGTTGTTTCAGGCTTTATTGGACAGATGATGCGCCTCTAAAAGCAGGACCCCCCACACAAAACCAACACAGAGTGGCCCAGCCAAAGTCTCATGGGTTAGGATTTAGATTATGTATCTCCAGTAAAACTCAAAAGCCAAAGCAGAAACAAAATGTCCTCCTGAAAAGAGCGTTTATTCAGAGTGTCTGAAGATTCATAGCACCCTATTGTTTTTGTAGGCTTTCTTTCTTGTTCCTACAGTGGAGGCCTCAGCCAGTTTATTCAACTGGTATTTGGTTAAAAATACAGCAGATCACAGAAGTTACTACGACGGAATCTCAGGCTCAAAGCCAAACGTGAGCAGGTAATTTTCAATGAACAGCCTGTAACAATAACTGGCTCATGCTCAATGCAGGACATATGAATAGACATTTCTTATAGTAGTGACTCGTGAGTGAGTAGGTTCAGTGAGGTGTTCAGACGCTTTAGCTTTGACAAATCTGACAGTGAAGACACAAACTGGAATTGGGCCAATCATAATCTAAATTGCTCAGTACGAAGGCACTTTGTCTACTCTGTGTCCATGTACAGCTTTACTCTGCTTGATTCTAACTGGCCCTCAGAATTGCTGCTGGCTGCTTTCTGTATTTTTTTGTTGACAATAAGGTGGTTGATGTGATCAGCGACCATGTATTCTCTTGTGTTATAAAGCTCCCATTCAGCCATTCTTCATTTCTTCACGATAACAGAAGCACATATCTGTGTAGTCCACCTGCAATCCAGAGTGCATCAATCATCTCATTAGAAGAAGTGACTGTACTCTTTGTGTTAGAGAGATGATGTTTTCGGATGTCAGGGAAATCACTGTGATGGGATTGCTGAAAATAACTATTCTATAAAAGTAGTAGTAAAATATTCCAGTTAGGGAAATGTTTACGCTTTATTTTCCACCCTTATGAGATGTTGTATTGAGTCTGTTATAGTTTGTTACTTAATACTCAATTCTGATTGGTCAATCAAGGCGCTCTATGGTCTGTTATTTCTTTATAGCAGACCGTTGCTATGTATAACGGACCGTTGCTATGGACACAGTTCTGATGTCTGACTCTGGAGGACCGTTTTTGTGTCAAATTATTGACGTCTTACGTAAGTAGCTGTGTAATAAGCGGGATAATGTACAGCTAGCGGGTCATTGTTGTGAAATAAACCCCTTCAGGGAGATGCAAGACCCTTACTTGTTTTCTACACTTATTCGACTATTCTATTATTCTAAGATAAAGACTTCATGGAAAAAACATTTTAGCTTGTTTTCTGTTGTATTAAAGGGACTTTTGCTCGATTGTGGCCTCAATGCAGGACGAGGCGGAGACGTTTATTGCACCACAGAAACAATTCCAGTGTGATGAGTCTAATGTCATTATAGCTGTTACGTAATGTTGTGCTACATCAAGACGTTCCCGTAAACATAAGAGAAGATGCCCACACACTGACATCACTTTATTACATATCCAAAAGGTGACGGATCTTTAAAAAAATGTGACTATTGGGAAAGTTTTGGTCATAGGACCATCGTCAACACAACTTACAGATATATATTTCTATATCACAACTTTACAGATGAGTGTATGGTTGTCATGGGATGTTGTAGTCAATAGAAGACAGATTAAAAGCTCTAATGGATTATACTTGGCAGCATCATTGAATTAGTCAGCCTCCTCTTTGTGAGCTCATAAATTTCCTGTTCATCCCACTGCCACCCACTAAAATAAAGTTTATTAAAGAAGTAACAAAACTTTATCCGATGATGTTTTCTTCAAACCTTATGTAACAAACTTCAAGTAAACCTATGATTTCACTCGATAGCCCACTGCATTTACACTCCTCCTGTGAGCCATTGTTTGTCCTACGGATAAACAACTCTTCTGATTCATATTCTTTGTTCGCTTGAACAAGAACATGGACTCCACCTCAGTCCAGACACTTTCGCAACCTCTCAACATCTGGCCTGGCTGGAACTCATCTGTGTTCATGTATCACTTGTTTTGTTTGGACGACTTCCTGCTGCTCCAAACCATCTCCATAACGTTTCCGGTATTTGGATCACGTCCAGCATGAAAGTCATTCTGTATCAAGTCAAAGTGGTTTTACCCACAATGTAAACATTGCACCAGCCTTTATGCAACGTACTGTATTGTTTGCCCACAACACAGCCAAGTAAGTGTTTTTTAAGTGTCTTCCCTCCAACACATATTGAACAAAAGCTGAAGCTTGGCTTTACACTAATATTTTAATAATTGAGGAAGTTGCATTTGATTCCTCCAATTTACAGCTGCTGAAGTCAGTGTGCATTGCGGTTGATTTGTCATTAATCATATACAGTATGGTGTTACATGTCACTGAATGCACTTTCAGAAAGTAGTTTGATGACAGTAGGGACGGTGTGGAGAAAATTACACCAATGAGGTGATAATCTTTCACCGAGAGTAGCTGCTGATGAGCTCCTGTTGATTGATGGGACTGTTGTCAGACGTACAGTAAGATTATACCCTCCTCACACTGAGGTAAGTGAATGGAATTTCATAGGAATGTGCTCGTAATGGGGGGGAAGAAGATGAGAGACCCGACTCAAACATTTGAACTCACCATTTGGTCGGGAGGCATTCCAGCGAACAGCTTCACAAACATAAACACTACCGTCCCGATGAAGGGGGCTGCTGAGCCGGAGCGGGGGGTCCTGAGGATTACAAAGCTAATCTGAGGACAGACAGGGGACACCTGTGCCCTCAAAGAACGCCAAGGATTACAGATCCACGCTGCGCTAATGAGGGGAGGACGGCTCCATTTGGATAGCACATGCCTCAGGGCCGTCCTACTCCTTCCTCCCTCATGTAGGCAGTTATCGCTCACTACGAAAATGATTTTGATTCTTATATGTGTGAGCTGCAGGGCTCCTCCGCTTATCTGCAGGGTAAATGAGAAGAGAAATAACTGGAAATGTAATGCAGTTGTGCAGTCTGTCACGTATTGGTACACCTGTGGAGGTGTTGTACAACTCAGCTCAACTAGCCTGCAGCGCTAACCTCATTATACCTGTGTAAATGCCTTAAAAACATAAAACACCCCTGTGACTGATGGATTAAGCAGTGGGAGGGAACAATACAGCATCCAGTCATTTCCGGAGTATTGAGCAATTTGAAAATATTTGTCATGAGTAGTCTTCAATAACTTTACGCAGTCAGAGGTTTTCTTGTTGTGGCATGTAGCGATGCTCATTTAAAAAGACAGCGAGAGGTTTCAAAAGGACAGTAATAAATTTGAGGTTGGAACATTGCTTTGAATGATGCAAACTTGGTGTTTACAACAGAAAGAGATGCAATCTGTTATAGTTGGATGCGTCATATGCTTATAAGAGCGGAGAAAACAGTTTTGATGATTTGGATCAAATACTGCTGGTTCTGCTGGCTCGGTCTGAGAGATTGGAGTTGTGGTGCATTAGCAGGGAAAAAGGTAGAGCTGGAAGAAAGAGGAGAGCGTGGGCGTGAATCAAACTCATTGCAGCCCGAGTCCCCAAGGACAAATCAATCCCTGCTCTGAAAGATATCTGAGAGGAGGCTGGGTGGCTGAGAGACGCTGCACTGCACACTTTTGTCTGTTTTTGTCTCTTGTTAATGTGTATTATATATGTACATTATAAGAAGTTAACACAGTGAAGCATGGGCCTGTTTTCAATCACATAAACTACCTTCTTGGAAGCAGTTTTCTTGCCGTGGTAGCATGAACCGGGAGCTAATTAACTTAAAAAAACCCTCATCACTTTCACCTCCAACGTTTGACTTTGCTTTATAGGTTTTTGTCGACACCACATCACACTTACAGCAACTTCCCCCTCCAAAAAAACTCTGTTGTATTTAGCTCTTTTGCTGAGTGCACTCAAATCAAAATTGCTTTCATGTTCAAGAGCACTTATCGACAGCTTTTCTCAAGAGTCAAGTGATGATGTGAAAGCCAGGATGTGGAGGTTAACTGTATTGAAACAGTCCACTTTGTCTATTGTACCACAGTTTCATTCCTGGTGAAGTACTTTGCGCATACAGTATATTGAACATGTTCAGTGTGGTTTTCTTTTCTTACTATAAGTGCACACTCTGTCTGCAAGAAGATGAAAGGGATAACCCATCTGATCATCCAGACAGGCAGAATTAGAGGCAAATGAAAGATCCGCCACATCATTAACAGCTCGTGTTCAGCAATATTTCACTTAACTTGAGTTAAGATTTGGAGCTAACCTTTTTGCTTTGTGCATTTAGTTTGTAACAGTTGGTTGAAATGTGTCAAGGCCTGTTCTGAGCTGATTGAACGAACATTTACAAAAAAGTGTGACTGAATTCATTTTACAGATTGTAGAAGTTCGATTCTGGTCTGTTTGCACACCTAGGCTTGTAGAAATATTCAATTTTAGACTCCCCGCCATTCAAATGGATGGCTTCTCTGTTTTGTTAACATAGCGTACCTCTTTTCACAGCAATAGCAACTAAAGCAGGCCCTTCATGTGGGCTGTGTGTTTGCTTTTGTAGCCAGCTGTGCTGCGAAGGCTGTGCCTCCGCAGACCTCCTGGAAGGTAGTGGGTGGTTGGTGGGCTTCGAGCCAGATGCCTATTTTTACTTTTTATGACTCAAGCTGCCTAATGAGAGGATACATGGACACTAATAAGTTATGTCCATATTTCTGAGCCTTGTGAGTTAAACATTGACTTTTATTGATATCGGTAGCAGCTGTTAATGTTGAGGTACCGATTGCAGCATTTACACATTTTTGACTGGTCCGGTGTGGCATACTTTAGCTGCTTTTTGAATAATTGGTTGTGACTGACCTTACAACATGCACAGTGAGTATAGTGCATCAAATGCTGAGGGTCTTTCTTTAAGTGCATCATTTTGCCAAGATATATTTATAACACTCAAATGGCTAACTCACACGCGCGCACACACACGCACACACACACACACACACACACAGACACGCCACTTGCAAAGTCTGCAGCAATAACTTATATGGCTTTAACCCAGTTTATCACCCATGCCTTTTAAGATATACAGTACATTCTTCAGCTTGGTGTCTTTGTAATTAACTTGTGTGGCTCTCCTTTACTCAGCAAGATTTCTGCACACTAAAACCAAAAAGGCTAGAAATACTGTGTTAAACATGGCGAGAAGGAATACCAGTTTTTTTTTATTTCTGATACAATACTGCAGCATTAACTATCTGCCAATAATCTATGGGCCAGTTGCATAAAAATAGACCTCAGTCTTTGTCTTAAATATAACTTTAAGTCAGACTTGCTGTAGACACTTAAATTTACCTGTTGCATAAAGCTTCCCTATGAGTGACTAATGACTAGCCTGTCGCGCAATGCATTATGGGTGAAGTAAGACAATTCACAGAAGAGAAAAAATGGTGGATGTAGCAGCAACACCTCACCAAGTATGGAAGAAACAGATCAGAAAAGGTAAACAGTACAAAATACAACGTTGTTAGAACCATTAAACCGAGCTAGAGTAATGGGTAAACAGTTGAAATAGTTAGCCAAAAGTTAGCTAAAAGTAAAAGTAATGTGTAAACAGTTGAAATAGTTAGCTAAAGGTTAGCTAAAAGTAATGGATAAAGAGTTGAAATAGTTCTCTATAAATGTTTTGCATTGTGTTGTAAGATGACATGCACTATAGTGTTTTCTGTTTGTCACGCATTGGGGGAATCCCGTATGTGTGAACCTCAAAACTGTAGCCTGGAGTGGTTTACAGTCTGACATAGGATTCGTGTTTGAGCTCAAACTCACAGCTTTAGCTTTTTCCAAATGTTTTCTAAAAGCATTCACTCGCTAGCATGCAGTACAGATGTGGGACAGCTGCTCTGGAGATGAAATGTCAGATTGGCAGCAATGGAGATGTTGAAGCGTTGAAACCCCACATTTCACAGAAAGAGGGTTGGTCATCCAGCACAGTAAATTCCATGATTTCCCCCTGTTGTCATCTTCATTCTGTTGCTGTATGGAGGGAGCTTCTCATGCTTTATCATTGTTTCAGACAATGTTTGTTGCTGCCTGTTCATCATACTTCTTAGCATGATGTCTGTGCAAGTTTTATCACACACAGCTGACATGTAGTCATACATGTATTTACATATTTGTCACTAGTTCATAATCAGATTGTAACTATTTTTTTTCCACTATCAGATCCAGTCTTTCTGGCTTGTTTCAGACCAATACTGACACTGAGTGTTGGATCAGTGAGTCTTCAGTTACTGTGGGCAAACATTTTGATAACTTTGGATTTTTGCACAATTCGTAATGTCTAATGAGTCAGACCTGTCATAATCCTCCTAATGCATGGTATTTATTCGTCAGGGTGGTCTGCTATCAGGTGTTGGTGAAAAGCTGCCACACCCTCCTCAACATCACCCCATTAATGCCACAGATGCACACACACACACATGCAGAAATAGTGTGGTTGTAGACGTAGGGTAACCTGACCCCAGCGAGCTGAGTGCCTGTCACAGCTCATTAGCATTGGGATGAAATGAAGGCTGGTAGAAGTGGTTCTTTGCTTTAGTTGGAGCCTCACCAAGCAGGAAGCCCACAGCTCAGTGCACCCACAGCGACTCAGCAAACCACCCATCCAGTCTGCAGGAGCACAGCACCTATATCCAGCACCTACATCATTACCACAAACCCATTTGTCTCCAGGCCAACAGTTCTCTAATATCCAAACAACACAGAAGTCTAGCAATAACTTAATGATTCACCCTGCTTTTAATTTGACCCTGCCATCCACAAAATGTCTGTTTTTGCTTTTCTGTGTAATATAGTGAGACTCTTAGTGGTTTTCTGTCATTTAATGTGACTGTCTACTCAGGTGTCAAATTGTGTTTTAATGTGTTTAGGGAAGGAAAGTGGTTACTAACTCTACTCATCTGGTTAGCAGCCAGACAGAGTCAATAGAGCCTCTCCGACTCCCAATTCCCTGCAGTCAGCACAGCAGCAATCAGCCGGCTGGCAGCGTCTGCTGAATACTAATGTCATTTCCTGCTCGCTCTCGTATAGAGGAGACTGGACGGGCTACACCCTGTGTTTGTACCAAATAAAACACAACTGTTGTGCTTCAAATTGAATTTGATGCATCTAAAGACATCGATAGACACTGAAAGCAAATTGTGCTCTTATATCGGGATTTCAGTTCGCTTTGCAGGGTTATTGGCACACCTGTGGAGGAAATAAATTGAGCTTCATCAGTGTCTATTTAGAAAAGCAAACTGATTTAACTATGGAAGAGACAGAACATAATGTCATTATCAGTTAGCATAAAAGTCTACAAACTTGGTTAACTTTTAATCCTTCTCTTGTTCTGTTATTGGTTAACTCATTTGTATGAATCTATTATTGTTTGTCTTTACATTAGTCTTCCTCTCATTAGCAATTAGTAAGATAATACTTATCCCTGCGCCTCCTAAGCAGCTCTCTCTACATTGATTTTCTTTTACAAATGCACTCTTTTGAAATTAGAATTGATGATAGATCAATAGTCTAGCCATATGATAATATACAATATAAAAAACTAAAATACTTTTTAAAATTCCAAAACAAGTCGGGGATCAGACCACTCGATCAGTGTCAGACTCTATCCTGGTATTACTCGCTCATGGAAATAGGCTGAATCCCAGGATATTCCTCATCCATCTTCCTCTCGCTCCCCCTGCGAGCTCTGCTGGAAAATCCAGTGGAGGAAAAGTGGATGACGAGCGCTGAACGCAAACTGATAGATGATCCAGCCCGTCGAATGAGGAGAGGGAAAGAACCCCAAGCTGAGCGCTGCTTGATGGACACATTTTCCCCTTTTTTCTATCCTTAGCAGTGGAAACATTCTCACTAAGACACGTGTTTTATGAAAGAAAACTGCAGTGGAAAGATGCAGATGAAACACTTTTGTAGCCTTGACTTGACAGCTTTTTGCAAAGGCTGTTGCTAGAGGAGCACACATCTATACTGTTCATGTTTTTAATCTATTTTTTTTTTCTCTCTCTGGATTTTTTTGTCTGTAAGAAGTGTTTGCTGGCTAATCAAACTCCAGCTGGGTCACACGTTTTATTTCCATTTTTCCGCTGACATATTTGCATGTTCTGTGCTCTCCATACTGTAGGTGGTACGATTTAAGTGCTGGTTAATTGTTTCAAGCTTTTTCTAATTCGCATGAGGGCGTGGTGAATCATACAGGATAAAGAAAGGAGTTGTGTAACACTCTTTGGATGATTGGGGCTTATTTTTCAGACACATGGGTCAGATTAGATTTGTCCTGGACAACACACACTTCTCAGGAAATCACTCTGAACATCATGAAAGAGGAATAAAGTATTTACTGCAATCAGGAGAATGAGACAAGAAAGAAAAAGTTTGAAAGTACAGCGCCAACAAACATTCGGAGCATCCTCCTTTACTTCAAACCCACCTGTTTTTCACTTTCACTTACTTGCTCACTTGCTTGACTGACTGCTGGATACATGTGATGCAGTTTTAGTTCAAGCTCGGTCGCCTGGTTGTCAAATTCAAAGCGTTGACTGATATAAGGGCTTAGATGTTTCTCCTCTCTGCCTCTGTGTCGCAACCTGACTCTCATTAAGGAGAGACCTCCTTTCCCCGGCTGTGTTGTAAGACTCCTCTGCTGCAGATATTTTGGGATTGTCTCATTAGTGGCGTTTCTGTCAACCATATACTGCGTTGTAGGAAATAGGTAAGATTTTTTAACCAGGAGGAGTTTGAATCAGGGTTTGGGCTGTCGGTGAAATAATCACAAGAAGTCTGAAAAAGAGAGAAAGAAGTAAGCTGGGGTTAGTCTTGTTTCAATGTGAACACTTTGTGATCAACATACTGTAACTAACGACCAGTTTGGCATTAGATTTGCTATGTGCTGTACATTCTTACTCTAGAGAGGAAGAAACCTGTTAATTTAGATGACCTTGTGACCTTTCACTAGCAGCACCATCACACCACACTTTTACAAATATAACTCTTTTGTCATCGGCTCTTTACGATGCTGAGTGTGAAGATAATGGCCAAGTAGAGGGACCCAAAACAATGAGTTGCAGACCTGTATGTCTGCATGTGTAAATGCTGCTGAAAAAATGTGAAGTTCTCTTTAAACCAGGTAACAAAGTGCGAAGAAACCTGCATCTCACTAATAATGATAGACAATTGTCTTGCAAACCCTCCTGTGTATGAGCTTCATTGTTTTTAGTTTATCTTGGATGCCAGTTTTTACCAGACTCATGTGACTGATGCCGTTTCATTATCCACATCCAATTAACTCTGACCTTTTTCTCTCTTTCAGAACTCGATGAATCTTCCTCCAGACAAAGCGCGGCTGTTGCGGCAGTATGACAACGAGAAGAAGTGGGAACTCATCTGCGATCAGGTGGGCATCAGTCACTTGTCTGTATGATATGATGCCATGTAATAAATCAGCCTTCAATACAATTTAACAAAGTGATCCTGTATGTACCTATTTACTGAATATGTAATCCTGGAAAAGATCTGTCCTCTGTGTGTCATCACCACAGCAGCCATGCTCCATCGCCCTGCCTTTATCCTTTACACACTGCCCTGGCTTCCCTGGTCAAGTGGGTTAAGTGGCGCAGCAGGGCGCAAACATCAGCTAGCCAGTTAAAGAACGAGTCGGTTATTGGCGTCAGCTCTGCGTGTAGGAAATAACAGAGGGTGCACGTTGTTCAGTGAGCTGTGGTCTGAGTGCTCCACTCAGCCTGCAACCTCCGTGCCAGAGAGTTTTTCTGCTTCTCTGAACAGAGAAGAAAAACTGAGACAAGATCAAGACCACCACCGACTCAAACTGTATAGATAGTCACTGACCCTGAAGGGAACGGTGCCAAAGAGAGCCCACCAGGCTGATGACCGGCAGTCAGAGATCCCCTTTCAGTTTTGAGTAGACTCCATGTTCCTCTGTCAGACCTGAAGTGAAAATAGTTGGTTTCGTTGGTTTCCTTTTTATTGTCAGTGAAGCAGTTTCCAAAAACATTGCCCAGCATTGGTTTCTTGATACTTTCTCACTTACAGAAAGAGAGCAAAATGCAAAAACCCTAAATGTGTGAATCAGTTTTATCCACGTTTAAAATTGCCTGTATCTACTGTAGGCGTGATGTTTCTTAACTACATAGCATCGTAAATCATTTGCTAGTCGATAAAATGCCAAGAAGTTGATGTTTATGGTGTAAGACGATCCATTTCCCCCCCATTGTTTTCCCATTCAGACATCCAAGAATATCGCTAAACTAGTCCTCCAATGTCTTTATTCCTCTCTTGTTTTCCCAACAAGCCTATACCCATGACGGCACAGGCACCTCTGGGAGTAGAATCCTTTCTGTGTCATAGCTACAGTCAATCTCTTTATGTAACCATGGCAACAGTGATGGAAGGGAGGCAGAGAAGCAGAGATGACAGGTACATCCCATTTGAAAAGCAAACGCAGCCAGAGGTTGAAATATTAAACATTTTTTCGGGCAATTATGGGGGTTTATGAAATATGGAGGATGCTCTTGATGTGAACAAAAGGTTAAAACATCCAGAGAACAAAGAAAGGGATATGATGAACTCATCACTGTCAAAACCCTGAGACTTCTCAGAATTTGTTTGCAATCCTGTGGCTTTTTCCAACCACCAAAGCGTTTTTTTTTTACAGACGTTCATAGATCTGTCTTTTTGCGTACTTGAAAGCACCCTAAACATGTCTGTTTGTTAGCTGATTTTCTCCTCTTGAGTCTCTGCTCAACTGCTCAGGTGCAGAGCGGGAAGTGTACCTCACCTCTCAAATTTAATCTAAACCAGCTCCACACAAACTCTTGAACGGCCATATAGCATGTTGGAAACCGTTTTATATGTGCTCCTAAAAACAGACGTGTGCTTTCTATGATATAGTCTCTTGCTTCATGCATTTACTGCACTCCATTCCTCACATTTCTTTGCATGCAACAGGATATGTACAGCACTTGTCAACTCATTCATTATTTTGCTGATAATTCTTCAGCAAAGAAATGGGGTTGAGCAGTCTGTCTGCAAGCTCTCTTTCCTGACGCTGCCATCGCCTTTCCTGTTTTTGTGAGACAGACACACTCTGGCAGTGATAAATGTGATGTTCCTGGTAATGCAGCGCTGCCCAGAGATTTGATCTGATCTCAGTATCTGTATACAGAGGGCAGCACAATGATGAGAACACCTTTGCAATATGTAATCCAATACAATAGCCTTGTAGTAAATGCTACCCTGTATGAATTTGTGTAGACTGTCAGAGAGGAGTTTTTATTTTTAAGCTGTAGTTTTGTGGTGCTGTTGTGTTGGATTTCTGTTCGAGGCCATCCCTTATAGTATACAGAGGGAAAACCTTACACCTTCTCAGCAACAGGTCCATGGCCTTTGTCTTTAAATGACAAGACACCTTCTGAAGGAAAAATCTCTAACTCATGTAGACGCGGCAGGTTGAAGGACAAATGGTTGCACTAAAAGAGTGTAAATGTAATTAGGATTGTCATAAGTAAAATTATTTTTTTCCAGCAAATTGCACACACATTTTCACGGGCACCCCTGCAGAGATTCAGGGCTCATTTTCCAGTTATGGTACTTTTGACTTGTGCGATCCGTCCCAAGATGGACAGCGAAGTGAACAGAGACGAGGAACCAGATCAGAATAGGACATCCCAGATTAGAAGAGGGAAAAAAAATCCAGAAAACACCAAATTGCCATGGTGGCACAGAGTATTTTTTGTCTTTGTTTCAGGTTAGGAGGCTCACCTCCATTATAAAACACTGCAGGGAACTCTGGTGTTAGAAAATATGCATTGACTTAGAAAACCAGATAGCTAACTCCCGCTATGTCGATGTACAGCTTTCGTTGAGATGTGTGACTTCCTACTGTACTTAGATTCTTATAGATGTGCATCTGAGATCCTTGCATAGTCAAAAATATATGATATATTCGAGAGAAAAAGTGTTGTCCTTGAAGGCCAGTCATCCAGATGTTCTGGCTAATTGCTTAAGTTAGGATATGTCTTGAATGTCTTTGCCCACATCATATGAAGAATACACTTCTTCAACGGCGCGTCTCTCCAGTCTCACACTCTCTGGTGCAGTGTAGTGTGGTAAATCACTAAACAGAACCATTCATGCTGCTGTGGTGTGGCGCTCAGCCTGATCCAAATACTGTTTTCCCGCTCGACTCACTGATCCAAATCCAGCACTAATCTCGTGTACTTATATTTAGAGCACAATCGAGACGGGATTTGACCTAAAACCTGTTCCTGGCTGTGAACTTAAGACATGCACGCACACAGCCACACACGTTTTGGGCACAATCCCCCAGGCAGGTTATGCTAAAACTACCCACGGTCATTAACAGCAAGATCGTTTATGACCTCATGCAGTCACATCTGAAGAGTTCATCACCTTCCTGCTCTCATCTACCTGTCTGTCAGCTAGACAAAACTAGAAATCGCTGTTAAAGAGATAGTTGAGGTGTTTTGAAGTATGAGATACTTATCCATATTAGTCAGTGTATTACCTACAGTACATGGCGATCTGAACGCCCCCAGTTTTCTGAGAAGCAAAGTAATGATGATTTCCAGTCAGATCTACCTCATGCGAAGGCTTGTCATGTCCACCATAGCAGGCAGGAATCATTGTAGTTATTTTCTTAAAGTGGAACATAATCTGGGGTTTGGTTCCCACCAGTTGAAGGATGACTCATGATGACTGTTATTTACTCAAAAGCCTGTTCAGTTTCAATCTGATGGCTTCACAACAGTTTACCTTATACTGGCAATGTGATCACACTTGTGAGGGTGTGATTTTTCTTTTTGATAGAACAAAATATAAACTACAGAACTGCCTGAAATGCAAGCTAAATTCATGATATTACTTTAAGTGTAACTTCTGTCCTTGTTACTACAAAAGTTTCCAAATGTTAACTCCCTCTCTCTGTGTCTTTCATCTTCTTTTCCTTTCCTTTTGCTCATCTCACTCTTGTTGTTTTCCTTTTTTTTTGACAGGAGCGATTCCAAGTGAAAAACCCGCCTCACACGTACCTCCAAAAGCTGAGGAGTTATCTAGACCCAGCAGTCACAAGAAAGGTGAGTGCCCTCGCTAACACACCATCCTGTTCCACTGCTGAAGCTTTTCCTTCCCCTCCGACCCTCTATCTCCTGTCCAGGATATCCCTACAGCTGAGGAAAGATTGCACACATGTCTTCTGGAGCAGACCGCTTATGGGAACTTGAGTTAACAGTTAGTGAGAAAGGAGACAGTTGTTTATCAGGAACGCCCAGGTTTGAGAAGCCTCTGCCCAGCTGAAGTGTCATTAAGCAAGACGCTGAGTCCTTACCAATCCCTTGTGGTGCTGTTCTGTGGCTGACAGCGCGCTCTGACCTCTCTATGGAAGAGGAAGAGCAACGGGAAAAAAACATAATAAGGGTTACTTGAAGGCAGAGGAGAGAATAATAGCATTGACAGTCAGAGAGAGGGATCTAGTTTGCTAATTGCTGCATTGACATTTCCTTGCAGCCTGGCAGGAGCTAACGGGAGATATCAGAAGTGTCTTAGCTACATGATAAATATGGGCTTATGTCATCTGTTTCCCTGGCTGCTTAGAGGGGAGTAAGAGGAGGGGCTCCATGAAGCAAAGTATCAGCCAGCTCTCAGGCTTTGCCAAAATGAAGTCTTTTTGGCCTGAGAGAGATGTGGGGGCAGTGCTGGGAGACCGATCTCTGTGATAAACAAATTAGCCAATACACTCTGCCAGAATAACAACAAATCGCTGAATAATTCAATTTGCACTGACTGGAGTTAAGATTTTACATCACAATAAGGCAGCTAGAGCAGCGTGAACAGAGCCATAATGACGGGAGCAAAAAGAACACAGCAGTAACACACACAACTACTACAAATCACAGCACATATGCAAACACAGAGTTGTTGAATTATGTTTCTCCTGCTTGATTTGATAGTGCAAAAATGTGTCATGCAGCACATCTTGTGTGTGTGTGATGTGGTTCATACCTGCATTATTGATGTGCAGGACAGTGATTCCCAAATGGTGTTACCTCAGTCGGGTGGTTTTGCCAGGAGTACATACTGTATGTGGAAAGATTGAGGAGTAGCTTTACTATAATAGTGAGAAAATTGAATTCCCCCCTGGGGATTAATAAAGTAATTCTTCTTCTCCTTCATCTCTTCTAACTAAAAACATTTATCCACATATTGAGTCAGCTATAACACCTGGACACCATGTGTTGCGATATGAGCATGGATGTATAATAAGAACTGGATACCAAGATGGCGCCTATTCATTCCAATGAGAACTGCTCCCCTGGCGCATACGCCAAATAGTTTTCTAGCTTCTGGGTTTACTTCCGAGGAATTCAGCCCACTGAATATGCGCAGTAGTGTTTTGGAAACTGGAAACAATTGGAAGCAAGGCTGAGCGGCGGTAGAGAGTATAGAAGCAAAGAGACGAAACCCCGTGTTATTTTTGACAACAGCCACTGCCGCCATTTTGGACTGAAAACACTTATTATATTTACAATACTTTATTGTTCAACACAGGCCATTTAGGTAGAATATGACAATAGATTAGAAATAATTTCGTTTTACTTTTATACGGCACTTTTTTGGCGGAAGTTTTACCGGCGTCCGGTAGTCGCTTTCAGTACAAAATGGCAGAAGCGTAGCTTTGCTGCTGGGCGCTGATGTTGCAATGGAACGAACAATTCACTTTCACTTCTTGGCCATGTATGTTCTTTGGCGGCGGCACCGTATCCAGGTCTTATTATACTGTACATCCATGAATATGTTAAGTTGAAGCTAAAAGTAACAGATAAACGGCTGAGATAGATGGCGTTAGCTAAAAGTAACCATTTAAAAAAATAGTTAAAAGTAGCTAAAAGTAGCCGTTGGTATAGTTAGCTAAAAGTAATGGATAAGTGGTTGAACCATCCAGCTTCTTCCACTCTATTGGTAGCAGTACAGACACAAACTTGACCAAACCAATGTAAACATTGACAGTTCAGTTGTGTGAACATATAATTGATAGCACGAAATAAGATACAGTTTAATATATTTTCAAACGAACTCATTTGTAAAATGACAAGTGGTGTCTACGAAGGACTACTTGATAGGCCTGTGAGGGGGTTTATCAGATAAAAAAGAATGGGAACCACTGGTCTCTGATACTGCTGCACACCTGATGCTTAATGTAATACCTAGTAGATTACACTCATGGGAGATCTGATAAAAGCAGCAAGCGAGAGCAGACTGACGCAGGTCAAAGCAGACAAAACACTGTAAAGGTTAAAGCAGTTTGTGCTGTGCCGGCGATAGTCTCAAGGTTAGAGACACAGGCTTGTTGAATCTCTAGACTGGCTGTGTCCACTTCCCTGCTTCTACACCTACTGCTGAAGTACTTTTGAGCAAGGAGATAGTCAGTGGCCGTCTGTATGTGGAACGAGACACTTTTCACTTTCTCCGTCAGAGATTTAGGGCGGCTGCACGTGTTATGTGTTTTAGTGCGGTTAGGAATGTTTGGATGTGATAATTGGAAGGATCAGTCCCACGTTGAAAGAATAATTTGACATACGCTTATTCACTTTTTTCCCCAGAGGCTAAGATGAGTGTCTGTTAAATGTGAAGCTGCAGCTGCAGCTGTAAGCTTAGCTTAGCATAAAGACTGGAAACTGGGGGAAACGGCTAGCCTTGCTCTATCCAAAGCTAATAAAATCCTCCTAGCACCTCTGAAGTTCATTAATTAATATGTTATATCTGTACAGAAACAAAAGGTTTTTTTAGCTTGAGAGGTGCTACTAGTAGGTGGATCTTTTCTAGCTGTTTCCTCCTGTATTCAGTCTTTATGCTTAGCTAAGCTCACCATCTCCCAATTGTAGTTTCCTCTCTACTATACAGACACGAGAGTGGTATCAATCTTCTCAACTAACTTTTGGGAAAAAGTTTTTCAAAATGTCAAACTCTTCCTTGAAGGAGGTGGTGGCCATGTGTAAAGCTCTCTGGGTGTAAACACTGAAAACGTTCATGGCTGAAGGATTTCAGACACACTAGACAACATTTACTAATGTTTGTCGGTCTACCAGAGCTGATCAAAATCGCATCCACCCTCTCTTCTTTTGATTAAACTCATCTGTGGTTGCATGACTAACTGGTTGTTGGGTCTATAGTAAACCACTCTAGCTGTTGAGAGACATGCCCAGGCCTCTTTTTGTTTATTTACTATCTTGTTTTTAATGTTTAGTCTCATGGGCAGAGACACGTGGGATTGTGGAAAATCATCATCATCAGTCTGCGTAGTCCTCGCCTTGATCAAAGACTTGAAGCAGACAAGGAAACAGGAATGTCATGAGAGAGTAAAGGAAAAAGGAAGAGTGAATAAAGGAGAGAGGTTAGAGGGGGAGAAAGAGATGGACAGCAAATGAGAGAGAGACAAAAAAGAAGCACAAGCGAGCACGGAGGAAAAGAAAGAGTTATGGGCTTCTTTCTACATTCCTGCTCCATCCCCCTTTTCTTCAAACTCAAAACAATTGCCACTTTGTGCCGCTGTGAGAGAGCTGGAGGTCATTGCCTCTGCTTTCCATAGGCAGGCTCCGGTGCATTCCTCTGGGCAGCTCCCAGCCAATCGGCAGCCAAGGAGGAAGAGCTCCAGTCCAACTAGTCCCCAAGAATGTATCAGCCATTGATTTGTTTCCAGGATGACCCCTCCTGAGCTCACACTCCCCAAAATCTCTCTCTTTTCCCCCCGTCCACACTCTCAGTGCTGTCTCTCACTTTCCCCTTGCACAGCTCCCTCCCGGTCTCCTCCTCTTCTTCTCCTCTCCCCTCATGCCGTCTTCCCCCTCTTCCCCCACTGTCTCTCTTCCTGCTCTCTCTGTGTTGCAGCTGGTAGTACTTAAAGTGTGGAGTGTAGGGCGTTTGGTGGGAGAAGAAGAAGGAGGAGGAGGAGGAGGAGGAAGGGGGGGTTGCCTCTGGGAGCCTGCACAGTACCCCTAAATATGCTTTGCTTTCCACACAAACACACAAAGGGCTCCTCCCTAATAAAAACACTCTGTTTCTCATCTCCTCATGAGCCAAACACACACCGCCCAAGCCCAAAGACACTGCAGACCAGAGAGAGAGAGAGACCCGAGCTATGGAACAGCTCTTCTCTCTGTGGATGTTAATAATAGGTTACCACAGGGCTGAGCTCTGTTTCCTCCCTGATACTAACGCATCATGGAAAGTGACCAGGCCCTCCATCCCTGGGTGGATACCCACTCTCCTCTCCTCTCCTCTCCTCTCCTCTCCTCTCCTCTCCTCTCCTCTCCAACTGTAGAAAGTTTGACAGGGAGGTCATGGTTAGAGCTAGTCTGACAATTATTTTCCAGATTAATCGCTTGGGTTATTAAAGGTCAGACAACAGTGAGAAATGTTCATCCCAATTTACCAGAGTACAAAAAGACATCTTCAAATGCAGGTTTCAACGTTAATGTTTTTCTTTCACTTCCCTGGTCGGGCAAGTGGGTCAGAAATCTACTTGCCCAAAGTCAATTTTACTTGCCCCTATAAAAATACTTTTATTTACTAGCGGTTATCAAATAACAACAAAGAACAAAGTTAATTTTTTGTTTAATCTTTATTTAAACCCCTGAGACCCGCCGCAATCCTGACTGACTTTACTGTCTTTCAGAGGCTCTAGTAGGTTCAGTTTTAGGTGTAGAATGAAGACATAGATATCATATGAAACTAGAAAACCTAAGGAACCAACCATGTCATACTAGCGTGTCGGGAATGAAACTAAATAACGCTCCAAAGTTGGGATACATTTTAGCGAGGAAAAACTGGCATGGCCATTTTCAAAAGGGTTCCTTGACCTCTGACTTCAAGATATGTGAATGAAAATGGGTTCTATGGGTACACATAAGTCTCCCCTTTACAGACATGCCCACTTTATGATAATCACATGCAGTTTTTTGAATGCACGCCTATTCTAAAATGATGTGTTTGAATATTTCTGCATACTGGGGTCCCTAAACAGTCATGGAATTACATAAATTGGGTATCACTGTAAAGCTGAAACTCTTGTGGATCCAATGAGTCCAATTGTATTCATGTGTGATGATGTTAGTCCCCATAGTAGATATTTCATTATAGTGAGACCATTTTTTGAAACTTGACCTCACTGTATAAAATGACCTGTGGTGACCTCTAGGATATTCACAGGCTCATGAAACTTTACAGCCACAATCTAGAAACCTAGTGACCTGTTAGGTGACCTGTGACCTACTGTTGACCTGCTATCTCCCCCTAAAGACCCCCTGTACCCCCCTAAAAAACGTTTTTAATATTAAATAACTCTTCTCTTTGTTATTGTTATTGTTATTTCCCATAAAAACATATGACAGTTAATATGTTTCACTGGCAAGTTGATAAAACAATTTTCTATGAAAATAACAAGGGCTGCCCCTCTTCATCGATTAGTCGACTAATCGGTCGTTTTGGTCTCAGTCGACTAAGATTTGTTTAGTCGATTAGACTTTTTTATGCTTTTTTCATGTTGAATGGCTTATTTCCAAGAAACTTATGAGCACATCTCTGTTAAAAGATTTAAAGTGGTGCTTTTGTGTGATTCTTTGTGGAGAAACTCAGTTTCACAGATCTGTCGATTAAATCAACTAATCGATTAGTCGACAATATCCTATGAGTGTTATTCAAAGAAGAATTTCTTCGAGGACAGTCTCATAAATAACTCTCCTCTCTTCTCTGATACAACAGTTTCACTCCCTCTCATCAGGGATTTCCCGTCCTGTTTGATCACCACCGGTTATTCACTCTGCTCGTCTCGTTGCTGTGGTTATGTAACAGCCTGAAGGGCTTTTTGTTTGTCTGGTCCCGCAGGTCGCCTCCTATCAGAGGCTGAAATCAAAGAGGAACCGCTCATCGTCTCTTTTCTGTTGTTATGCACTGGCAGAGCTCATACCTTCATGCACCTCTCTTACAGTGGTAGCCACAGTAACAGGACAGAGAATGTGTGTGTGTGTGTGTGTGTGTGTACGTGTGTGATCGTGTGTCTGCTGGTAGGGCCTGAGAGGTAACCAATTAGGCTACTTGATTTTATCACAGTGCTACCAGGAGGGATTAAGGTTATATAAAGAACCAATGTGAGCAAACAAGATAACAGGAACTACTCCATATTCACAGTTTCCAATGAGTCAGCTCTGTTAGCCTTTACTGGCAAGTAAAAGTCCCACTTAAAACAACCCCAATCCCAACTTTTTATTTTGTAATCATTGCACAGCTTTCACATTTGAATGTCAATGTGGTTGCATCTATGTTTGTTTGTCTGACCTTTCAGTCAGAAAAAGTTTCCTCCAGCCAAAGCATCGCTGGGCTACCACTTGATTATTTACAGTTCTAGTGGTACGATGAAATATTAACCCCCCTCCCCCGTCTTTCCTTCCTCAGAAATTCAGACGGAGAGTTCAGGAGTCCACCCAAGTCCTGAGAGAACTGGAAATTTCGTTACGGACCAATCATATAGGGTGAGTCACTGCAGGATTGTGTGAAGCTTGTGTGTAGTGTTGAATGTCCCAGGCCTGCTTATATTAGATTCAGGGAGAAAAGTCTGACATTCCAGACACCCGGAGACGCCGACGTTGACGCTAACCACCACCACCACCATCCCCCAGTCACGTCAGTGCTCCGGCCTAATATTACACAGTAAGCCATGTGGCGATGGAGAAAAGATGAATCCAATGATTGTTTGGGGTGGCTGACACGTGAACAGCCTTTGGAACAGAAAACACATTTTTCCTGCTGCCCAACTCGATACATCAGTGTTTCAGTCAATCTTCACACTGAGGTGGTCTCATTGTAGATGTTACTAAAGAGATTTCACAACAGATAAAATCACCAGAGAATTCATGGGTAATTCCAGGTATTCCCGGGTAACAAGCCTCAGCCTGCTGCAGTTGATATTGATTCAGTGTTGTACAGTCATCGTCAAGGAGAGATCAATATCTCAATGAGCGTCACACAATGTTTCTGTGTTTTGATCACAGGGCCTGTCTCTGTGATTAGAGACGCTGATAGTTAAAGATGGATTACTCAGCATTACTAATGGGGCCTAATGCATTCTGGGATCTGTAGGATCCTCATTTACCAAGGCAACTTTTAAACAAATACAGATACAGCATGGGGATGGATAGAAAAATATTTAATTTTATGTGATTGTTGAATAAAGAATTTCAGTACAAGAAAACTGTTTTTTAAACTTTTCATTGTGAATTTGGCTATGTTGCGCAAAGCTTTTTTAAAAATGTCTTAGTGACTTTATTTTTCCGAGATATGAACCACCATCGTGAGATATAACAGAGACAGAAAAAAAAGAAATAAAAAAGGATAAATAGACGGGAAATACACCAATATCGAGCCGATACTGACTCAATAATAATTTAAAGATTTTTTACCAAGTTGCTGGTGTACGATTTATTAATAAATAACCATTAAAAATATTTATTTCTATATATTTATTGGTTACATTTTGTTTTACAAAGTTAGGAAAGTGATGTTTAAGTCAAGCCTGATGTTGCCTTACACATAATAGAATGATCCCAGTCACTTCCAGACAGTGAGGCATACAGCTTATTAATTAAACACTTGTATCAGATCTCGGTATACTCGGTATCGGCCGATACCCAAAGCCCAGGTATCACCATCGGTATCGGGACTAAAAAAGTCGGATCAGTGCATCCGTAAAATACACACACCACAAAACAAAACAAAAAAAGTAAATTAATTCATTAAAAAAAGTTAAATAATAAAAATAAATTAATTAATAAAAAAATTGAAAAAACACACTAAAAAGGTTACAGACATTATATAAAAAATAAAGAAATGTAACATACAAAATTATAATATAGTTGATAAAGCAAAGCTCTTTTAATGGCATATTTTTTAAATTTATAAATCAGATTTTATGCGTACAAATAAGCATGGTTTAAGCACAACATTGAGTTTAAATGAGGCCCCAGGAGTCTTCGGTAGGAATGAGGATAAAGGCTAGCAGCAGCTGGGAGGGATGTTGAAGGAGACATGCAGAGTGCAGACCCTGTCTAGGACAGGAAGAGGCAGCCACGAGAGTGTCCGCTGGCCACAGACTGTTGTGACAGCAAAGATGTGCTGGTTACACAACCATCATAAGACCTCAAATACACACATACGTAATCTAAACTACATCTCTTAATCCCTCTGTTTTTCTCTTTTCCTCCCTCCCACACACATATTACTGGACTTCAATTCGTCGTCTTCTCCGACTCAAATCATCTCATATTTCTGTGACACTCCTACACACTGTTTACACACTGATCACATTCTGCTCTTCAAACCAAAGTAAACCACAGCCAGAGACGATGGCCGTCTGGCAAATCAGTTGAGGCATTGTTTACATGGATTAATTCCTTTCAGAGACCGTATGTTGGTAAACTAGATTACATAAATAATCTACCTAATCTAGATTAGACAGAGCATTATCATAATGGCAGAGGGACAGGGAGGGAGGTTGAGATGGTATAGGGGAGGGGGGTGGCGAGGGAGCAAGATGTCACCCTCTCAGACAGTGAATAATTACTGCTTCTTTTCAGAGGTGAAACAGGAATATATCTATCATGCAGGCTGTATAATGGGCAGATTGTCCCTGTACAAGCACTGCTGATGATAACCCCGACTCCCTGCCTGCCTGCCTGCTCCTCACATGTTGCTCAGTGGTCAACAACATGTGGTGAATGGGAGGATTGTTAGATAGTGTCCTCTGGTAATGATTACCATGTGGCCCGACAAGCCCTTTTTTAAAACACGGCGGGCCCCACCAGGCACCGCTTTACTGGACGCTCTCGTTAGTCTTACTCGTTACACCACAGGGGAGCTAATAAAGAAGCGGCTAGTGGCTTTTTAAAGCAGTTTAACCTTACATCTTCATCAGCGCAACACCACTCAAAAGCCTGGCCGCGTGTCATTATGTTTACGCCCTGCAAATTTCTCTAATCACTGAGCAATCAGGCCTGTCGAAGCCGTCGGGGCTCCAGTAAAAAGCACCTTCATAGGATGCCATTAAATAAAGATGTTGTGTGATTCAGCTCTTATAAATATGGAGGGAGAGCAGCACATGCCAAAGGTAGCTTGTGAAGAGCTGGGCTTTTCTGTGCAGAATAAAAAATGAAAGCATGGCGAGTGCTGAATGGGTGGCCCACTTCAGTGCCTGTAAGGAAGGTGAGAATTGGCTTTTGAAACTGAGTGGAAGAGAAAACAGAAACAGAGAAAACAGGCAGACTCAATAATGAGATTCAGTATATGTGTGTGTGTATGCCTGTGCTTTAGCAAACACATGCATGCGGGATGTGTTTGCAGCTTTGAGCCAGGAAGCTTTGAAGTCTGTCAAACGGGTCATTACAATTCTTGTTGGCAAAGGGAGGGAGACGTTGCGGGAGAGAGGGAGAATAATCTGAAAACATTTGTATACCAAGGTCAGGTATGGTCACAGCCTGCATAGAGTGTTATTACACATTATTATATACTATACAAATAAGCATCTCAAAAATATCTTAATGTTACTGTAACAGCAAGTTATTTTCCAGATCTTTAGACATGTTTTTGTGCAGTTTGTGTAGAGTTGCAACGATTAATTGATTAGTTGTCAACTATTAAATTAATTGCCAACTATTTTCATAATTGATTAAGTGGTTTGAGTAATTTTTTAAAGAAAAAAAAGTAAAAATTCTCTGATTCCAGCTTCTTAAATGTGAATATTTTCTGTTTTTTTTTTACTCCTCTATGACATTAAACTGAATATCTTTGAGTTGTGGACAAAACAAGACATTTGACGACGTCATCTTGGGCTTTGGGAAACACTGATCAACATTTTTCACCATTTTCTGACATTTTATAGACCAAACAACTAATCGATAAATCTAGAAAATAATCGACGGATTAATCGACAATGAAAATAATCGTTAGTTGCAGCCCTAGTTGTGATTGTGAGGCGACTATTAGACATGTTATACATTGATAATTGTTGACCTGCACAGGCCTAGTTAATTAAAAAATATTACATACAAATAAATTGCAAAAATGGAAAGATGTTGCCATTGAGTGCTAGATGAAGAGGGTGCTGGATCAAAAAAATCAAGGTAAGAGTCAAACAGAAGATCCACACACTGTATTAAAAAGCTCCCAGCATGTTTAATTGTGCAACGTTTTGATCTCAGATCTCCGTTAAATCGAAACGTTGCACAATTAAACTTTGCTTGGAGCTTTTTAACACAGTGTGTGGATCTTCTGTTTGACTCTGACATTGAGTGCTACCCATTAAATATGAAGCATCTGGTGATGTTTCTTTCCAGATAAGAGACAGAGTAAGACTCAGAGACACAGAGTTTTTAGCTGTGATTATCCCAAAGGAGTTGAGTTTTTGTTGAAACCGATTAAACTGTGAAACTCCCAATATTATAAATGATGTGCTCTTTCGAGAAATGATCCACCTGATTTTGATAAGAGTTTGTGTGCTGATGGTGAACTTGTTTCCGTCTCTCTTCAGGTGGGTGAGAGAGTTCTTAAATGAAGATAACAAAGGCCTGGACGTGCTGGTGGAGTATCTTTCTTTTGCACAGTATGCCGTCACGTAAGTCACTACCAGCTCTTTCTCTTTATATCACTATAGTCTATATGCAGAACTGACAACCAGCACAATGCTTTTTTTTTGCTCAGCCGCTGATGCATCTCCACCACCACCGCTGCTGCTGCTGCCTGGTTGTCAGAAACACTGAGTCACTCGGGGCCCATTGCTGACACATTGGCACTGTGTATTATACCAACCATAGGCTTCTATTCATAGATTGATGGTGTGATTATTAGTCAGTCACAAGGTCCCCTGTTCAGGGCCAAAGGGCCACGCAGTTAAATTTTTAATTCACTCTCCCCACTTCACCATATGTTATTATGGTCTGTCCACATTATGAATGGTTAGCCGTAAAAGTGTGTTTACCCTCCGTACCACCGCAGCAGCAGCAGCATATAAAAGTCATGGAAACGAACTAAAAACTGAAATAGATCATAACAGGTATGCTGTAACTACAAGCTCTTTCCAAGGTTTCTGCCAAGTACAACAAAACATGAGACGTTTTGCTTACCTAGCATTTCTAAACCAAAAACCTGAAATTTTAGCGGTAGCACTGTTGAACACACTTTCACCTTTGCCAGCACTCATTAATACTAACGTGTGACCAATATATTAGATCGAGTATATTAGCTTAAAGGGTAACTTTGGTATTTTTCAACCTGGACCCTATTTTCCCATGTTTTTTTTTTTGTCTAAGTGACTAATGGAGTCAATTTTTGAAATTTGTTCAGTATTGAAGGAGAACGCTGCAGACGCCTCTAACAGGCTGTAATGTAATCGCTTGGGGCAACTCCTCACCATCAATTTACGTCCACTAAAAGTGCTTGATTTTGCCACCGACAGGCTCAGGTTAATATTATAAGTGTCTGACAACATTATGGAAAGGACCCTACAGAGAAAAAAAATGTGTTTCTCACCTTTAGCTTGATCCGGTCTGTTAGTTATCGTGTGTCTCGCTCGGAGAAGTTGTTCTGAAATCTCACGTCGCATCCACATTGTCAAAATCATCTAAATATTCAGCCATGACATTGAAAATTTAAAATCTTTTAGATAACACTAGGCTACGCTTTCTGTACTCCAACACAACAAACTCTGACAACACCGGTATCCCGTGGCACTCCTCTCTCCAACTCTCACTCACCTTTCCACCGTTGTCTTCCGGCATCAAGTCACATGACACAATAACAAACAGACCGGATCAAGTAAAAGGTAAAGAAAAACTGTAGGGTCCTTCCTATAATGTTGTCAGACACTTAAAATAACAATCTGAGCCTCAGTCAGTGGCAAAAACAAGCACTTTTAGTAGACGTAAATATGAAATATTTTACTGTAACTGTCACGTTTCAAACAAAGTTTATTTTCAACTGTAAAATGTTCTGCCTCAGACAAACCTTTAGTAACCACATTTTAAGGATCCTTGAAAAAAGGGTTTGTCTGTGTTATGTGTTAATAATGATATTATACTGGCTTCAAAAATCCACTATTAGGCTTTGAATAATAGTTAAACCTTACTGTGATGGCTTCTTATTTTATGTCTTGTTTTCATGGTGCGACAGGTTTGATGGGGACTGTGTGGAGAACAACCCAGAGGCTGCTATGGATAAGTCTAAGCCCTGGAGCCGCTCTATAGAAGACCTACATGGAGGAGGCACCCTGCCGTCCTCCATCACTGGGAACGGCATCACACGCGCTGGTCGACATTCAACGATACGGTACGATACACGCGCTCATTGATGGTTAAGAAGATTCACCATTATCAGTGTGTGTGATTTGTAGCTGTTTTCAGGCAGTAGTGTGTTTAGCCGGAGCGATGTGGTTGTATTGTGATTATTTTGAGAAGTCACACATTTCATATGATGCCTCAACCGCCCCTTTTATGTAGTCATGAGGTCTGTAAGACTTTAAATGGCTTAAGACACAATTCTGCAACAGGAGTCAAAAAACTATTTGTCTGGATTTTTTAGGATTGAACTCTTGCACATGATTGTGACACATGATTGACAGACGTTTTTCATGTGACTAACGATGCGGCAGAAAGAAAGATCTCTTTTATGGACCAAATCTGTTTTGTTTTTATGAACACCAAGCAGACCTTTTTAACTCTAAATCCCGTGCACAGAGGATTTCAAAGCAGTTAATTCATAAGCCCATGCTAATATATGCTCTGAAGCACAAATCCCATTCAGTTGTGCTTTATTTCTCTAATCCTCCCTGTCATTCCATTGATGTTTCGGTACAGCACTCGCCTAACTTCTGTGACCTCTAATCCTTTAGTTTTTAAGAGGTTAACTTTGTACACAAAGAGCACTATTGATTCAAGGAACCACATGTCTCTGATATTATCCTGCATGATAATCAAGTCAGTTGTTTTCTGTTGCATACCGTCTCAAAATTACTTCAAATAATTGGACGTACTGGCATGTTTTGTTCTGTTTTGCTCTCCTGTATGCCTATTACAGTAATTTAGATTCCAATCTAAGTTTGCCATCAGTCATGAATATGAAAGGTGTGTCCTTTTTATAAAGCCACACCTATTACCCAATTAAACCACCTATTAAAGTCATAGACTGTACATAAAGTTGGACGACGCATCTCCATTTCCTCTTACTGTACAAAAGCGAAGCCAAAATATTCCAGATACGGTACCTGCCATCTTGGGATTTT